>JAZGTK010004624.1:0-24100 GCA_036877625.1 Ambastaia sidthimunki
AATGTAAATTGTTTTTACATTTGCTTTAACCTTCCACATTTCAGGCATTGCATTTAAACTTGTGAGTGGCTGATGACTTGGAAGTAACAACTTTTGGACCTTTATGACATTAAAGAGTGGTGGGTATACTTTATTGCAATAGTAAATATATATGTTACTTTTAAAAATGCTGTATATGCTTTTTTGGACTTTTTGTTGAATTTGGTCTTATTCAGGACAATATATTTTCTTTCATCTCCTTCTCTTATGTTACAAAAGGCTGTATGCAACAGGGACCTTTTCAGTCTCTTTTTCCTGTGAGTCTCTAATTTAGATTAGATGAGTTGATTATTTAAGTTAATACTTTAATTCCTTAACTTTTAACAAAAATGTTTAAGTTGTATTTGAAGTACTAAAAATTATTCCTTTCCATAACTTGGCACAGCTGGAAAATTGTATCTAATGTGTAAATGCTAAGCAGTCATATTTTAGTTACTATTACTGTTATCATTCATTTCTGTTTCTTTTTTCCTGTTTGCAAAGAGGATCATGTCAACACCTGATCACTGTAACATGTCTGCAAGAGGCTGTCCCACCTCTCTTCAGTCAAGTCTGGACCCAGTAATTCAGACACCTGAAGGATAATTGATGGTAAGTAGTAGTATAGGTTAGTGTACCAAACAGTATGTATATTAAAACATTTCAATTAAAACTAGGGGTGCTACAATATGTACAATATGCATTCCTGAAGCCCAACTGGTAGAGCATTGCGTTAGCAGTGCAAAGGTTGTGGGTTCGATTCCAGGAAATACAAGTACTGATAAAAATGTATATCTTGAATTCACTAAGTTGCTTTGGATAATAAGCATCTGCCAAATGAATACATGTAAATGTTTTAAGGTTCTATGTAGAAGATCTTCAGACAGGAGCACTGAGTGTTTTTACATTAAAGGGATAATTCATCCAAAAATAAAATTGTCATTTACTCACTCTCAAATAGTTTTAAACCTAAATTTAGGCCTTTCTTTTATTGGATATGAAAGATATTTTGAAGAATGTTTGTAACATTTGCTGGTCCACAGTGACTTCCATAGTTGGAATAATTTACCATGGAAATCAATGGGGACCAACTGTTAGGTTACCCACACTCTTGAACATATCTTTTGTGTTCAACACAAGAACGAAATTAAAATAGGTTTGGAACAACATGAGAGTGCCTAAATGATAATAAGTTTATTTTGGGGTGAATTATTCTCAGCACATGAATGATAAAGTTTAACCATCAAAGCTTCAGAACATATACAAATAATAAACTTTACCAGTTTCCAATGAGTGCCAGTGTCACATGATAGTAACTGATAGTAACTGTAGCTGTATTAACATGCAGTGTATGTTGCTTTGTACAGTGTGTTAAGACAGAAGTGCCAAAACTTACAGGTGACACAAGCACTGATCTATTCATTATCAAAGTGGCCTGTGAAGTTCCAGAGTGTTGCTTGCTTATGTGTAGTAAAAATACTGTGAGCTTATCTCTGTGTAAACATAATGGTGATGGACTAACTTCTTTGTCTTTCTTCTCAGCAGAGAGATGAAGAAAATGGCAGTCCACGCAGTACTGCATTTCCAGTTGCTCAAACTGACTCAGTGCCATGTCTTCAATAAGTGTGGACGTATTACTATTGTTTAACCAGAGCAAGTAGCACTGATTTACTTTCATATATGGACATATTTTATCTCCAAGTTCAACATGTCTGTGAGTACATGTCTCAGCTCAAACAGTTTAAAAACAGTTTCAGTTTTAATGGTGATTTGTACATCAATTTACAATAGCTCATTTAGTAATTTACAATAACCTGACTGACTGTTGTAAATCTATGGCATCCACTTGTAATGTTTTTAGTTTTGTACCGTATTTTTTGCATTGAAATTCTGGCAACCACAGCTGCTGGTAATTTTCTGTAAAATTTTAGTTCACAATAAAATACTATATTTTATTATACTGTTGTATTGTGTTTATTACGGAGATAGACTGTAATTACTGTAAAAGAAATGTACACTTGCAAATGCTATTTGTAAAGTAAATTACTGTAAACAGGTTTACATTATCTGTTTTATTTAACAGTAGTGTACCGTAAACAATCAGCAATTCTCTACTGTAAAATTTACGTTTGCAAAAAAGCATTTTGTAAAGTGTTTTACATTTTAACCTTATATTTTACAGTAAACTTCTGGCAACCACAGCTGCCAGTATTTTACCGTATATTACACATATTTTTTTTTACAGTGTAGATTAGGGCTGTTCAGATCCACTCCTGGAGGCACACCGACCAAACACACCTGCCTCTAATTTTTAAGCAGTCCTGAAGGGCTTGATTAGCTTGTTTTTTTGTCCAATTTACTGTACGTAAATAGTTTAGAAATAAGCAACATTTATTTACCTAGCTAGACCACTATTCCCCTTCTTTTCATTTATTTTTTTAGTTTAAAAAAACTTAATGGTTTATTTAATATTTGTCTAATGTTCATTGCAGAAAAATATCAAAAACACATTAATCAGGAGTGTTCAGCCACAAAAATAGATAACGAGAAGTTAACAAACCTCATATAAAGTTATTAGAAGAACAGCTCATTTTAATATTTAATTTGATCTTTTAAGGGTTGATAATAAACATTTTCTATAAGTTAAGCACATGTTTTCATTGAACATTTATTTGAAAGTATTCCAGAACCTGTTTTGTACTTCACTTGTGTAAGGTACCACCTGACAATTGGACAATTGTGGCCAGTATTAGTATCAGAGTGTGTAGGTCTAATGGAGCTGGAGTTCTTGATATGAAGGCTGTCTGTCCGTCTCTGTAGATGTAGGTCAGATGGAGCTGGTGTTAGAATTTCTGATATGAAGACAGTCTGTCTGTCTCTGTGTGTATGTCTAATGGAGCTGGTGACGGTCTCTCTGTCTCTGTAGGTGTATATCTGATGGAGCTGGTGATGTAGCTGATTGTGGAAAATCACCAATATGGCAGGTGACTTAATGCAACATTGTTTAAAAATTTAAACAATGTCTGTAAACATTTATTCTTTTCATAACTCAGATCCAGTACACATAGCACCAGCATTATTAGGTTTGGTAATTAACCCTATATTAGCCTTGCATTGTAATTATTTACAGAAACACTATATGTTGGAAAAGTTGCAGAACATTTAAAAATATGACCTGGGATGGCAAAGTCGGAATGCGCATGGGCTAATTACAAGCTACAGACAAAATAAGTAAAAAAATGTCAGTTTTGGTATAATTTGAGGTTTTTACAAAAATTAGTTCTATAAGCCATTATCTAGGGATCCCAATGCTCAAAATAGCAGTTAAACATCTAAAATTAAATTTATTTGTACATTTTCTACAACATGTACTTTTCTAAATCTTTTAATCATGTACCTTTCTAAACCATTTTAATAATCCATGAAAAATTGCTTTTTTTCTGTGCTCTTCTCAATGACTGGTGCTTCAGACAGGTGTTATGCTTAACCATTCTTTGTCTGATTCGAACAAATCTTACATCATTTTTAAGGGTAGAATGTAAAAATAACAATAACTCCTAATTGAAAATTTGCTTATTGTGACTCCTTTTTCTAGCATAGGTCACAATTGTAAACAAGTTACAATTTTATGTTTCAATCACAGATAGTGCTAGAGGCGAAAAATTGGGTACTGCTTGTAGTATATAATATTAAAGAGCATTGATCAAATATAAAGTTTGTGTAGGAGATTTAGAACAGTAAAATAATTTACCCATTCATCATCTGTTGTGAGTGTCATTTTTCAATCAAACTATTGTCTTTCTGTCTTTAAAAATGAAAGAAATGTTGTTTAATCTGAAACACCTGAAGCAAAAGACAGCAAATTTTTTATCTGATGCAAGCTATTCAACAGTGCACAGAGCAATCCAAAGTAGAGTATTTTATGCAGATAAATAGTTTAATTTCAAATATATGCACTGTTTGTGTTTATATGTACTGTGGATGGTTAAATTGTAATTGACTATTTGGAGTAATGCTGATCTTCACCTTTTCTCTCTCTTTATCTCTTTTTTCCTCTTCTGACAGAGGGTCAGCTCAGAATTGATGCCAATGTGTCTATCCATCGACCTGGTGATCCCCTAGGAGATCCCCCTAGGCAACAGACCAAAGCAATAGGTGAAAATATGTGGGCATCTGATTTATAAATTCTATACTTTGTCAAAGAAAACAAGTTTAAAAAAATGTTTTATTGTGCTGCTTTTATATTCACACACAATTATGAATTACAGTGAAATACACAATTCTTAAACCCAAAAACAAATATGCATATAAAACACTTTCCTTTAATTGAAAAGTTCAATATTAACAAATGAATAAATTCAAACAATGCTTTGTGAGTGTTTATGTAATTATCAATTAAGTAAACTGTTTTGTTTTTCCAAGTAGTTATTTATGTATACAGTCATAAATAGATTGTTTTTCTTGTCAATATTGTTATGTGAGTAGCACAACAATGTAGTTAACAGTTTTTATTTTCGTTTAAACTTTGGACCAAAGTAATGGAACTTTTGACATCTCTAGTTGAGGATCTTTGTTGTGGTGTTGGCAGCCTGGCATCATGTGGAAGGACTGAGTGGGTAATTATGCCAAGGTTTTAAGTCAAACTGCAAACTCCAGATAAGAACACAAACACTATGCATGTCCACCTCAGTCTCAGTTAAACAGATTCTCTGTCTCTTTAACTGCTCTGTCCTGAGTTAAAGTTCTGTCAAGAAATGTACTGGTAAACAAAGGTTTTAGGATATTTTAGCGTAATCACAGTCTGAAGTTTCAGTGTTTTGGTGCCAGGAGTTTTACTCTGAGGAAATCTGACTGACTTGATCCAAGGAAATAGTGAGTATTGAAGAGCCACATTATAATGTTTGTCAGGGATGAAGAAAAACAGTGTTGTGCTGTGATTAAAAGGAAAGAATAAACATTTTAAAATGGGAAAATGTTTTATTACTATGGATGTGTTTTTAAACCCTGTTTTCTCTAAGGGCAGCTGTGTAATTTTATAAATAGGGTTTTGTTTTGATGACAGCTGTTAGACTTGTTTTAATATGTTTTCCTGAAATGAAAAGACTACCAGCGGATTACTATCATAGCACAATTGCTTCCAAAAGCTCATGAAGCAGTCATGAGGAAAAATGTTGAATGTGTGCAGCCATTTCGGAAGTACTTCAGGGTCTTTAGTTGGCAGAAGACTGTGGTTACAGTTTGATTGGCCTTCTCTTGGTACCTGTTTCACAGATTATGAGATCCAGAGACAGATGGAGGTTCTCCAGAGCGGTGGGCCAGTTCTTAATAAGACTCGTGCCTTTGACAGCAAATCTGAGTAAGGAAGCCCTGAACAACCAGAGTTTTACAAGTACCATATTCTCCTGTGACATTAGCTAGAGGAGAGCATGCTAGTTGTGACCTGATACATAATCTAAGCAAAACTGTAACTGAATGTGATTGCCAGTGATTTCTATGAAGTCACATGAAAAAGAGCAACCTGCCACAGTGAAAAAATAGTGATAAAAAGTTTCAGATTAAAGCAAATAATCTGTGATTGGACTTTAACACTTTAGCCAAACACTGTTTTACCTTTAATGCAACTTCATTATTAAATTATTAAATAACCTTCAGTTGAGAACAAAATTATTAGCCCCCCTACAAAATAGTCATTGTTTTAAAAGTATTTCAAAAGTGCTTTTAACCAGAGCAAAAAAAAAATTAACACAGCTTTTTTAGACATCCTAGTTGTATTTTGGATGCTTACGTTATTTTATATTCCACACAGAAATTAAAATATTACACAAAACACAAAAACTACCAGGGTCAAAATTATTAGCCCCCCACATTCTAATAGTCAATTGTGTATCCTTTTTGCTGGATAACTGCCTGCAGTCGTTTGTTGTAATCGTCAACAAGTCTCTGACACTTCATTTGAGGAATCCTGGCCCATTTTGTCCTCAACTGTATATTATTTCGTAAACATACACACACATTATAACTATGTTATGTTAAGGATATCCTCTCTCTCTCTTACTCACTTTCTTTCTCTTTTTCATTCTCCCTGTAGTAGCACTACTCTGATGAGGGATAAGGACTACAGGTGAGAATACATTTCTGAACCCTATAGGTAAGTGAAAGCTGTGGGGTGCTACAGTGAGTTCAGATAAAACATAACAGTGGAGGACATGGGAAAGACTAATGGAGCAGATCAAGAGAAGATAGAAAGCACAGGACAAAAGAAAAAACAGGCCAAAGGAGAATAGACAGTCAAAGGAGTAGCAGAGAGATGGATGGAAGTGAATATGGCCCTTTGGAGGGAGCGAGAATGATGGGGGAAAAAAGGAGGGAAAAACAGGAAGACTTTAATATGTGAGTATTGATGCAGAAGGACAGATGATCATCTCTGATCCACATATACAGTAGGAGGAAAAGGGGGGGTTGTCAGAAAGAAAATTTGCCACAGAGGTTGATATGTAAAATAAGTATTCAGAACAGATTCACCTGTTGCTTCAACCACAAGCAGGCTTGATGACTCACTGAAGAAGTACAGAAAACTGTTTGGTTTGAGATCATTTTAATTATAATTGATCATTATGTAAAAGGAGGCTAATTTTATTGATGTTCTCTCTTGCCTTTTTCCATTCCATTCTGATTTGTCAATTTACTATGCTGTCTCTTCTAGCAATCCGTATAAAGTGTAAGGTTTGCAATACAGCGTTTTTATTATATGCATCTGTTATGCACATTTGTTAATTGATTGTAACAATGTAAGTTAGTATTACTTCAGTTCTTTGTAAATAGATTTTTGAGGAAGCTCAGCATCCCTCTCATTGGACCTTCACTGCTGTCTGACTGACAGAGGCCCTGTGGGTGGTTCTGCTTGTACAGATAAATGAAGAGAGTGTGACAGAAAGACATCCAGGGCAGAAGATCAGGTCATGTGATGACTCAGATGTCTGAACACAACAAATGCTGGCTTATCTCTGCACCTGATAACAGCGCACATTCTTCTTGTGTTTTACCACATGGCCTTGCTTACAAATATGCTCGCTCTCTCTTTTCCCTTCTTTCTTAGGTTCATGCCAGAGCTCAACTTGCCAACTGCTGGTTTATGAGAGTGAAGCCTCTGTGCCTGCTGATGCTGACCCCACCCAGGTTGCAGTGATTGACAGGCTGGGAGTCCAATTGCTGGAGCTGCCATCCGTGAAGAGGGTGCAGCTTGTGGAGATGTACGGCATCCTGCGAGAGCATAGCTTCACCCTGGTGGTAAGAGAGCCTGCATGCAAGCTCTGAAATTATTTTTCAAGCCTGTTTTATAAAACAGATATCCAGTAGGAGCAGAAGTAAGTGTTTAATTACATAGCTCTCTGGAACACTTAATTCTGATTGGTTAACATTCAGTGGTCAGATATTTCTGAAAAATTGTAACTGACTGCTTATCTGGACAATCTATATTGATATGAGTTTAACGGATTCATAACAAACATTTAGGTAATGGGAAATCTAAATCTTAATACTCTAAGAATGTCTCAGAAGTGAGCCAGAACTCAGAATATTCTTTAAGTAGTTGCACTGCACCTCAAATATTAGGAACTTTAATTAGAATAAACAATTCAAAGTGGAAAGGGAGAGAGGAAACGTGTCCCTGTATGCGTGCTGTAGGCTTATTTCAAGTCAGTTTATTGTATTCCTTCTTACCAACATTGTTTCCAGTGAGTAAATAATAAATAATGGAGCTTGTGTTCCCTCTGTGCCTGGGGATGTATATACGGGAGGATGTTTCTGGCTCAGTAATCAGAGACAGTCTCAATCATCACCTTTTGTTTGGTAATAGTTTGCTAATATCAAGCGAGGCCAAATTGCTTGAGCACACAAAGAAATCATGTTAAACCATCCAGTAATGAGTTCTCATGAGTCCTTGTGTCATGTGGCTTCTAATTCCTGCTTTCAGAATTATTCTTCTACCTTTTTTCTGTCTCTCCCATTTGAATGTAATCTCTCACCAACTCTTTCTTTTCTGTTTTTGTTTCAGTTTTGTGGAATGTGGTCACATCCTCAGCTTCAAAAAAATGATTTTTTTTTTTACTTAATTTTCCATTTAAAAATAACATACACCAAACACCAAAATTGCTATTTTAATTGAAAGATGGTAATTATCAAATGTTTGGGCCATATTGCGGGATTTTTTCCTACAATTACAGGTCTGTTGTGTACATGTCCATATTGATCACAGGTCTTCCAGGAGATGTGGAAGGTTCTACGAAAAACAGCAGGTCAGACAGTGAAGGAACAGGATTTGTGTATGATAAATGAGAGGGAGGAGCTATAGAGGATCTGCCAGGGGGTTGTGGAACATGATCTTGAGGGGGTATTCCCAGACATTTATCTACCATCAAACACTAAATCCTTTAACCATTCTGAGTAGGGCTGCAAAATGAATCAACAAGTCAAAATTACAATATGGAATAGTAATTCTTCCAGGTTTCAAAGTGAATGGGCTGCACTTTGCTGTGTCTTCTACATACAAATGATATTGCGTAGAAGCTTTTCTGTTGCTCGCCTGGAAGAGTATGGTGCTAGCATCTTAAGGTTATGGCTTTGATTCCCAGACAATGATAATATGTAAAGCTTGTTCTATGTTTATAGTAAATACCAAATGCCTTATTTTCAGTTACAATTAAAATGATTTTTTTCTGGCTAATTCTTAACCAGTGCAATTATTACCAAAATTACCAGACTCCTTTTATTGTTTTTTTGTAAATATCATTGTTAACTGCTAGCTAACTCTTATACTTTGTGCACTAATCTCAGATTATCCTGTACTTGCTGTTGAGGTTTGATTTGCAAATGAATCTGTTGTTTATCAAAGGAGGTAATAAGAAAGGCCCGAATAAACTGATGGGTGAAGTTCAATGAGAAGCCCAAGGCAGAACAGACCCAGTTCTAGTCAGAGCTATTCTAGAAGACATGACATTGTGATGTCACAGTCTGAAGAACTACCCCTGTGAGGTTGTGTATTGAACCAGCAGCTCTATGGAGAATTTCCATAATGTTTGCATTCTTATCAAGGATGCAACAGATCTTATCAACAGATATCGTTGCAATTAATAGTATCTATATAGTTTTCCATAAAAATTTACTACACTAACATTTAAAGCTAGACTGTACTAATGCTCTGTTAATAATGGACATGCCATTATAACTTTATTACTCTGAAGAGTTCATGAATAAAATCATGACAATTATATGTCACTGTCAGATTAACTTTGGCAAGATACTGAGTGACCCAATAGTCATCGTACTCTTAATAGTCAGACCACCAAAATACTTTTATTACTAGCTGTGTGAGGTAAACTATTTTGTAAGATTAGTCAGTATGTACTCTTGCAATTCTCTAGAGGGTGCAGTGCTTCAAACTTTCTGTAGTGGTACCTTTTGCTACTTCAAGTCTATGAAGTGGTTTGTAAACATGCTCTAAATGAACATAAGTGACTTTATGCTTATGTTAAGTCATATATAAGTATACAGTATAGTATACAGTTTATACTATAACTTCTTTGTCTTTATACGCCACAGTGGTCTTTATACACCACAGTGGTCTTTATACACCACAGAAGCTGCATCCAAACCTATGAAAAGGTGCATGTACACAGACGATTTAATGCATTAATAAATGAAGGTGAATGAAGGCACAACATTGCATATACAATTAGATAGGTACATTTTCTGAAGAAAATGTGAGTGATAATTGCCGGGCCAGAATATTTCAAGAATAATCTTAACAATTATGCTATCATGATTAAACACGATTCTAACTTATTTTAGAATGATGCTAGCATGATGCTTTATATGATATGATTTATCATAGTGCTAACATGTTTTAGCATGATGCTGACATGATATCATAAAGCTAGTATGTTTTAACATGAATTAGCATAATAAAAACAAAAAGGGATGTAAGAGTAGTAGTGATGCTTTGCTTTCCCACTAATTATGAAACTACACATTATGAATTCTAAGATTTATTAACTGTACATAAATAAACTATGCATAGTTTGTACTATGTTACTGAATGGTCAAACTTAAAATAACTATATTACTACTATTAAGATTAACAAAAAAAAAAAAGATTTGCAAATCACTAAATTCATCTTCATCATCATTTTAATACTGTCCCAACCTGTTTGGAGTTTGTAGTGTTTGTTATTTGAGTAACTAGCGCCCTCTTGTGGAGCATACATTTTACATAGATTAAAAATTCGAATAACATGGTAAATGGACCTTAGAAATTTAAGCAAATAGCATTACACGATTGCCTTAAGCATTGCGAGCTATGAATTCCTGCCGTTGTATTGAACCAGATAAACATTAAATTATTTCTTTTGTGTTCCATAAATCATACCGGTAAAATCATAAATCATATATATCATACCGGTAAAATCATAAATCATAAATCATAAGTCATACCGGTTTGGAATGACTTACGAGTACATTTTTCAGGTGAACTATCTTTTTCTTAAGGAAAACTTGTTCGCTTTACAGTATTGATTATTTTACAGATTTTACAGATGCTAAATGTTTGTATGCATTTGTATGTTTTGATTTAAAGATAACAAGATTATCTATTTTAATTAATTTGTAATCTAATTGTAATCTAGTTAAAGTCTAGCTAAAATCTAGGTATATCATACAAATAATCTAGTAAGGTTAGATGATCATATTATCTGTGCTAGAATCTAGGTCCAGACCATCAAGAGGGTCACTAATTTAAGCAGCTCTTCGGTGGTTGAAGAAATTACATACATGTTTATGAGTTATAGACCATTTACTCACATGCAAGTAAGTCATTAAGAAAACAAGATTTTTTATTTAAGATATTATGCCTGTGTGTCCTTTTGACACAAAACCTATTATAGTCTAAAACAGAAGGACACGGAAAAGTGATCAAAAGTAATTTATATAATTTGTACAGATGAGTAAGGAAATTCCCCATGCACCTACCATCAAGATTTCAAGACTGATCAGGTTTTAACAGCACTATCTATTTAACAGGTGTTTCACTCAACATTTATTGTAGTTGCATCAGTAACAAACAATTTGAACTTTAATTTTTAAAAACTCACAAATCTGCCTGCACAGAATTTCAGGTGTTGGTACAATATAACCTGTTTCTATTGTGTATATGATAAAAACCATTTAAAATAAAATGGTTTTGGTATAGAAATTACATCTGGAGACTGTAAAGATATTTTAAAATCAAGGCAACATTTATATATTAAAGGCCACTTTTGTCTTGCATTTGATAAATTTAGAACTGAAACCCATGATTCAGATACACTGAAATGAAAGAAAATGTAAAATTCATAACTAAAAATATAAAAATTAAAATGAATCAAACAAGAAAACAAACCAGTACTACATATAAACAGCTTACATGCAATTATGACTCTCTTACTGTGTTTCTGTGAATACACAAACACACTCCCTCATGTTTCTAATACCATGCAATCAAACAAAACACAACAGAGAAGAACCAGAAAATACAAAAATGTTTCAGCTTTTTATAAAAAAAAAAAATCTAGTTTCTTAAGGCGTCACCCTGAGAGGCTTTATACACAGTGTTAAAAGAATTCCCATCTTTGTATGCTTTTTCTTTATTATTTAGTCCCAATCCTCCATTTGGAAAATGCTTTTTTTTAATAAGGTTTTTTTTTTTGCTTTGTAATGAAAAAAATGTGTATTGGCAAGAGTATATTTAGGTCCACAAAATTAATTTCAAACATTCACTATATGCCTTTACATTATAAGGTTTGTAGGTAAGAGTTAACTGTGACTCTATAATAAAGTGACCCTAAACTTTTGACTGGCAGTATAATAACTTGCATTAGAAATGATACAAGAATTATTCATTTAAGACAATGATGATAAACTGTAGAATAAGATTTTTTGAGATAAAATGTAGAATAAACATAAGAGGTTGTTTTTGCTTCTGCTGCAGAGACTGACTGACTCACTTTAGTCTCTAATGAGGTCATAAACAGAAACTGAGCACAAGGTTTATTTTAAAGTTTCTCCACAGTAATTCACTGCACACTTCTCACTTTTAGTCATAATTGAAGACCTTTAAAACATGCTACATACTGATTAAAAACTGCTAAAATTGACTAGCTTTGCTCTAGTGAAACAGTTTTGTGGTCATATAAAGCCTTGTCTGTAAGATCGAATACACCAACCTCTGAGTGAACTCTCTATGGCTAGCAAGCAGTGCTGAGCAGCTGTCAGGAGATCAGGGAAGTCTTTATGTGTTGCAGACAACTGCTCTATCTGGTTCTTCACTGAGGCCAGTACCTAAAATAAAAATGGAGAGAATGTGAGGGAGAAATAATGAAGGAAGAGGAACATTAATGTATAACCGATCAGATTCTGCTTTATGGATATGTTGAATCAATGGGTTAAGGAAAAATCTTTTTTCAAAATACCAGGTATGTAAATTAATTGCCTTAAATTGCACCATTTATGGTGCATAACACGTTTGTGTTATGAAATGGGCAGTTTAATTTAATAGCATAAACCACACTCCACTGAATTACATATCAAAAGCAGGATGAGCACGTTGCATTGTAAGCATTGTAACCTTCATTTGGTGCCAATTCAGTTTATGAGGTTTATAAAGGCTGAATGCCAATTTAGGAGAATGTTGGCACGTTGGAAAAATTCAAGTACCACTGGTTAATTCAATGGGATGTTTACACTGTATTGCCATTTAAACTAAACATTACTGAAAATGCTTCTTTTCCACTTTGAAGACCTTTATTCAAGGTGACAGTTTTTGTTACATGGGGATAAAAGAGTTGGCAGGATATGCAATGTTCAAACTGATAAACTTTATTGTCTCTTTACGAAACTTTATTAAACTTTATAATACGACAACGCAGACCCCGGATTGTTAAGCAACTGTCATACATCAAGCAAGAATGGGAAAGAATTCCACCTACAAAGCTTCAAAAATTTGTGTCCTTAGTTCCCAAACGCTTATTGAGTGTTGTTAAAAGGAAAGATGATGTAACACAGTGGTGAAAATACCCGTCCCAGCTCTTTTGGAATGTGTTGCAGGCACGTGAGTGAATTCAAAATGAGTGAATATTTGCAAGAGACAATAAAGTTTATCAGTTTGAACATTGCATATCTTGTCTTTGTGGTGTTTTCAATTGAATATGGGTCAACAAGAATTTGCAGGTCATTGTATTCTGTTTTTTATTTACGTTTTTGACAACGTCACAACTTGGGGAATTGGGGTTTGTACTTTGTCCTTGTGTTGTGGCACTGATGTGTTAAGTTGTTTGCCCATCTGTATAATATTGATATTCCTTTACAAGTTAGACTAGGTGTTTATTGCTTTACTGTTCATGATAATCAAAACGTTTGAGAAGAGTATAGAAGCGTGTGTTTTCGAGTACCTTTTATAGTGAGCGGACACTGGGCTGGAACACCATGTTAGTGTTGACCATGAAGGAGCGCAGCAGGGGCTGAGGGTATGCAGCTAACTGAGCCAGGATGTCAGTCAGAAGCAGGTTCACATGGAGAGTGTTGTTTAGCATGTTTTCTAGACGAGACAGCAGCACACTCACAAATGGCGCTGAGAGGAATGCAAATAAAAAATGAAAAAAATCATCATCTTAGCAGCATAAAACCCAAAGAACATATGAAAGAGACAGCTAGTCATTATTGCAAAAATAAACCCAACATGGTGATCAAGACTCCCTGTCACTGCAAAGCTTTATTTACTTTAAGTATTTGCCAAATGAGTAAATAAACTGGAAAAAATATTGGGTCCCACTTTTTATTAGGTGCCTTTATATACAGTGCAATTACAGAATTAAAAAGCATTTAACATATGCACTTGTGTTGTTTTGGGATTGAGTCAGGGTTGGGGTCAAGAGTGTGACCTACATGCAGACATTTTAAATGCATGTAAAAACATGTTTGTTCACAAATGTTGCATCGTATATATACTTTTTCATATGTAACTACACAGTAGTTACCTAATATTAGACACACAATATAAAGTGGGACCAAATATTTTCATTTTTTGTGAGAAGAGTAAACTAATAAGAATCACTCTCCCTTCCTCGTGTCATCCTTGTTCTTTTCAGTTGTTTGTTTTGTTTTCGTTTAGTCGTTCTTATGTTATCCTTACTTTAATTATTGTTACCATTTTTTGATTATAATCCAACGTGTTGTCTTCCTTCTTTGTTGCGGCTTGCAAGCCGGCCGTGACAATACTTAAAGGGAAAGGCATTAACATGTTAAAATAGACAATGTCTGTGTTTGTCATTAAACACCAAGGTCTGGAAAACTCTAAACAAATGAATAAACAATAAAAAGTCTATGGGAGTTTACTTGAAAATCAACTGGAGCATGACATCCTCACAATACAGGCCAATGAGAGTGCGGAACAGAGCCAGCGACACAGTGCCAAGCTGGAACAAAAGAGTAGCCAATAAGAACATTGCAAAAATCCTGTTATTTATTCCTTAAATTTACCTACAAAGCAACATTTGTTAAAAAATATATAGAATGTATCTGAATTTTTGTAAAAAAAATTTCACTGGCCGATATTTTGTTTTTGAACTGTTTATACTATAAGCATGTAACAAAATCTGTCATTGCAGTAAAACAGAGTACACATACATCATACACATGCACAAAAAACATAACTGGTTTAAAATACTGCTTCATATGAATTATAATAGTTAAAATACAGTTGACTAAATAATGGCTAATAGTATAGTTTAGCCATTATGCTCTAGGGCCTTCTGTTTGAATTTAAAAATAAGAACATTGATCTGCGTAAACCTAATACTTGACTTTTAACTAGTGTTTATTTTTAATTAGGTTTTTTCTGACACATTAGGTGTGTCAGAAAAAAGCCAAAAACATGATGGTTTGACTTAGGCCAGATTGGATTACTTGAAAAGGAGTATTAATATGGCTAACCAGTGTGTCCAAAATGTGAATGGATCATAGCAATGGATGAGTATGAATCTGAGGAAGGTGTGCAGCAGGGCGGGTTCAGACACACTTCGTATGAATAGGTCCAAGTATGCTGTGGTGATCATCACTTCTTCAAGTGTTAACTACAAAATATTAGGTTGCTTAAGGGTTCCTTAAACTTCATTACACTGCATTTGTTTAAAGAGAGGTTAAAACAGATTAGGAGCTAATGGACTAAAACTAGAAGACATCAAATTAAGTCATTTTTTTTTAGCAAAAACAAAGGTTTACACAACATAAAAAGATGCACTAACCTTGTGTAATGCTGGTACCAAAAACCCATTATAGATGTAGCCCACCAGCTGGTCTCTTATAGAAGGATGAGCCACCTAAACTCAAAGAGAAGCCAATATTACACTTTCTGAATTGACTTCTTATCTAATGGGCAGACATTAAGATACAGGCAAATATAATGTTAATTTAAAGCTCAGCCTTTGGCTTCCTAAGCATGATTTTGACAAGAATAAAGAATGCAGAATATGTAGTGGAAATTTGTGTCAGATTGTAAATACATATTAACTAGTCGCATACATGAGTGGATGTTTATGTTTAAGTTAATTCCAGCACTAACACACACCTGTATGACAGCGTTGCAAAACTCCAGGGAGTTCAGAAACTGAACTACAGCCGGCAGCTGCTCCCAGTCATCGCGATGCAGACAGTGCCATTCCTTACTGGGCACATCCAACTTAGTAGGCACAGAGGAGTACAGGCCACTCAGAAAAACCTTAAAGAAAAAGGAGTTCATTTGATCTTCTACATTATACATTTCACACAATCACATACAAATTAACTGAGATCAACCTGACTCAACATCTTATCAAATTTATAAAGTTATTCAGCTTATAACTTAAGTTAATAGCTATAACGTTAGCATGTTAATTCCTATTGATCAGTTACTTCAGAGTAATATTTATGTAAGATGCCTGTCTATACAGTAAGTAACATTAGCTATAAAGTTAATGTATCAATGCCAGTCTATAAGTTACTTATACAAACATTGCCACCTAATCATAACTATTAAAATTTAAAGGGCAAATTTACTGCAGTACACAAGCTTAGAATAAACATAGCACAATTGACCGCTGGTGCGGACACTATTGTAGGTATTGTTATATCATCTTTTTAGTTAAGCTTCTTGTTAATGTATTTTTGTAAAACATTTATAATTTACACACAATAGCATATTAAACCAGGATAACCAGCATAATATGAAAGAAAACTGCTTGAATTAATGTATATTTCTAATGAAATATGCCCATGTGAGCTCATAAAGGGATGAGTGTACATAAGGCTGACAGTGCATGTCTGCAGCCAGACTCCATTAAATATGAGAACATCATTTTAATAGGAATGTTACTCATGCACACTCATGAAAGATTATGCAATTATCTCTAATTACTTTATATAAAAGATAAACTGCATTGCAGGACACCCCAACAGAGCCAACTTCAGCTGATCTTTAAAATGAAGGGCTCTTAATATTCAGAAACAACAGCACTCCTGTTGCATAGTTCTACGCCTTTACTAATGAGAATAATACACTCTTGTGTGGTAATATAAGAGTGTTTTGGTGTTCATGTAGCTCAACTGGTACAGCATTGTGTTAACAGCACAAAGGTTGTGGGTTCGATCCCAGGGAATACAAGTACTAATAAAAATGTATACCTTGATTTCACTGTAAGTCGCTTTGGATAAAAGTGTCTGCCAAATTAATAAATGTAAAAGCTGTTCGGTTTGTGTCAATGACGTTTCAACATCTTTCAAAAGACTTGATGTGCTTTTACTGCACATGAACAGGGTCTTTAAGCTTGATGTTTGAATAATTGTGTTATTTGAACTGTTTTTTTAATCAATTTAATCTATTAAGTCAATCAATGTAAAATGAGAATAAATGAGTCTTTAGGGATCATAGGGCTTTCCTGAGGTGTTAAATGCATTAAAAGGAAAACTATTTAATTAAATATTTGGGTAATGCGCTGCATTAAATAAACCTCAGTACAGTAGGAACTTCTGCCCCATAATAATTAAAGGAATGTAATAAACAGCATTTCTGGCATAATGTTGATTACAAAAAAAGACATCCTTCACTATTTAGAACAGAAAAGGAAAGAAAACAGCATGGTTTACAGACTGGCACATTCACTGCCATTGTTCCAATGTAAATGACTCACCGTATCCATGATGTTTCCTCTTTTTTTAATAAACAAGGGCGACTTAAAATTATTTTTTAGAAGTGCTGTTGACTATATTATATTAACCAACCTGGAACATTTCTTTAAAGACCTTCAGCAGACATTTTAAGCTAAAAAAAGACAGAACAGGAAAACGGAAAGACCCACACTAACAGACTCATACCAGACAGAAATAGGTGTTTTCTGCTATGTGTTTAGCCACAACATGGTTTTCAGCAGAGAGTGCCATAATAAGCAGAAGTGCATCTCTGGCCTGCTGTCCAACTGACCCTTCCTTGTGAAAGGAATGAGAAGGGAGAAGATGAAGAAATTAGCAGCTCCCTGGTCCTCGCTTGTATGAAAAAACAGCTCCAGGACAGATGGTTCTTTAGCAAGGACGCTGCACAGCTGGTTCAGGAGCAGCACCAGTTCTGCTTCCACAGCAGAGGGGGTTGGACTCAATGGGGAGCCAGAGCAGGACGACAAGAGCATCATCAAAGGCCTGAGCACGGGTTTATGATGAAGCAACAGCTGCCTAGCTTGTCCGATCAGCATCTTGTACATCTTCATCTGCTCTAATTTCATATCATTTGTAAATTCTCTCCTCAAGCTCCAGATAAACAGTCTCTCCAATACATTCTCCATCACCACAAACTCCAGGATGGGACCCATGGCTCCACTCTGGCCACACTCTTCCTCCATGAGGAGGAAAAGCATGTGCTCTATGTAGTTTTGCACGGCGCTACCCTCGTCACCAGGGATTGGGCCAAAACGGAGACTGCCCAGACCTGCACCCAGGCCACCCACATAACTGTGTAAGGGATCACGCTTTTTTAGAATTTTCTCCACCTGACAAAGGTCAAGAGATCAGAAGTTATTCACACAGAAGTGTTTTCATTTTATCCAAATCAAAATCAGGTGTGTCAGATTAAAAATTGGGTTGTTAAAGTAAGGGAATGACCTAAAGGCTCCAGGAAAAGGAAGTGCAAGCAAGGCATATTGACTTATGGCTTATTACCCATTCTGTCATATTTTTGTTTATTGTTATAATTGTGTAAATGTTAATTTAATTTTCATAGTTTTGTACTCAAGACAAATAAAACAAATAACTTGAATGCTGTTCGCAGCTTCACGTTCAATATCCCTCGCTGGTGAAATGTTCTTCCTAACTCTATTCGGTCTGCCGCATCCCCCATTGCATTCAAAAAACTACTAAAATCCAGTCTCTTCCAGGAATACCTAACACATGCATAACTACTATATGGGAAAAAAACCCTTCTAACTAACACTTCCCCTCTCTCCCCACAGGCACCACATCTAGCACTGGAATATTGGAATATTGTACTTCGGGTAAAATTGTATCTAAGTATGGCTGATGTTTGTTCTCGTTTTTGATTTTTCGCTTCTATGTTCTCCTGACACTGTAAGTCACTTTGGATAAAAGCGTCTGCTAAATGCCTAAATGTAAATGTTTTCTACAGCTAAGGTACACAGAGAAGACCACAGATACATTCGTAGTGATCTATTTATCTATTCACCATCAGTTGCATGATCATTTAAAAACAGCAACTGAAGAAAAAACATTTTAGGAAAAACATCAGGTACCTGTGCCCAATGGTTCTTGAACACGATCATGCATGTTTCAGGGTCCACACCCTTCAGGACCAGAGTCTGGCCACCTTGATTTGTACTGACAACCATGAATGCCATTGTTGCGCCCTTACAGCAGGACTAAACCATACTGTTCAAGTTGAAAGATGGAGTTGATGACAAATGTTGATAATTGCACCATACCAGCCCACGTTTAGGAAATTTCCCCATTGCAATAAGATTAGGTGTAATGTCAGAAGAACACAGCTTCTATTGCTCACAGTAAAATGCTTACCAACATGTGGATGTGAGCTCTGATAAGCTGAAAATTGTAAAAAACAAAACAAAAAAAACTGTGGTGCTATCAAACCACTCTGATCTCTGTTTGTTTTAGAATCAAGAGCAGGCAGCCCAACATAGCAACACTAACTCAGGCAATGGCTTTAGAGATTATGTTTGGCAGACCAATGGAATATGAGGGGAATGTTTTGGGAAAACTGTTGAAAATAATTATTATTTGTAAAATTTATTTTAGTCCCACTGATGGTGCAGAAAACACACAGTGTGTGTTTCTCAAGTTTTCCTCAAAACTGAACTTTAGCAGAAAATAATTTTCAAAACATTAACACATTTTCACAGATTGTCACAGAAACTGAAATTATAAAGCTAATTTACTGTGGTTGTGATTACACATGTGCATCTGTTCCACAAACACGTAGTACAATCTCTTTGGATGCAACACACCCGCAAACTTCCAATGTGCAGCTTTACACAATATAACCAGCCAATCAGTGATCACAAACAGTTGCACATGCATGAACTCAAAGCAAATTATTGCAGAAAGCACCAAGTGTAAGAAACCATGATGTGTGCAGAGGGCAACAAGTCACAGTCAAAATGAATATTACATTTCCACTAACCTCATACAGGCTTCTCCTGAAAGCCGCTGCTGGGGACAGAGTATTTTGTGAGCCGGAACAGATCAGCATCTTTTGAGGGTTTAGGAGCTCTTCTAAGATACACAGAATTGGATCCAGTCAAAGAGAGCTCTGCGGAGATCACAAGACAGGTAGGACAACAGCTTAAATGAGTGATAAGGGAGAGAGGAGGCAAGAAAATGACTTGATGGATCTAAGCAGTAAGAAGGAGATATAGAAAATATAAAAGTAGTGCAGAAAGTTAGTAGGAATATATGTGGCAATATAGAAATGCAAGGTGAGAGGGGGTGGCTGTAGAGGGAACTTGTGTATACTCAAAACCTTCAAAGTCTTAATGAAATAAAGCTACTCTAAAACCTTATTCTCTAAACAGACCATGTATGTTTTAGCCAAAACATTCCAATAAGTCACCAGCCCACCCAGACACACATACAGAGTGAGCAAACATTGATTCCAAGAGCTACCTCAGCCAAAAGACTGTAAAGAATTATTAAACATGCATTTAATAGTATAACAGGCTTATAAAACAAACACAAAGTAAGTGTACCCATTAAGCCCACCAAAATCTAAGTTCATGTATTTTTCATAGATACTAAGATGGTTTATAAGCATGATCATTTGTTAAAATGAAGGATTAATTTCTCATTTGAAAGTATATTCATTTACTTATGCATATAAAAAAAAAAATGAAAGAAATTTTATAAATAAAGTCGAAAGTCTGGCATGGGCTTAATTGGTACTGAAGTACCATTCCACAACCACAATTATTGACACATATAAAAAAATATTATTTTTTCAGGTAGTAAAAACATATTTATTCAGTAACATGTTATATATGTTGTACACTATTTATTTTTTGAACTTGCATTTAATGTTTGGCTTGTAACAATGAATCACCACAAACTGACCAAGTAGGCCTAAAACTAATTTTTCATTGGTTTCAGTATTTAACATTTTATTTAATATTGACAAAATGTAATTAAATATTGACAAAATTAAAAATGTATTTGTTTTTAAAAGTAGTAAATTACATTACAGTGCATCAACAATATCTTTGAAATAAACATGAAACAGGCCTACACATTGGTAAACAGGTTACTGATCGGCCACTTTCATTTCTTTCAATTGCAAAAAGCTACATAACAAAAAGCACTTTGCAGTATGATGTGCTATGTAGTCTAGTTAATGATGTCAGGGAGATATAAGAATAGCAGACTCGCTGAATTACAGAAAAAATGTACCACACATCATACTTTCAGCAATTTCCTATTTAAATACATTAGATGGGCTTAAATGGAACACACTAGGCTTAAATGGTTCTACAGTTATAACTAAGGAAATAAAGATATATTCACACCAAAATAAAAAAAAAAATATCTATATATCTATATATATATATATATATATATATATATATATATACACGCACACACAAAGACACCTGTTTGCACTTTACTTGCAATACCTGCACAATAAACTGCTGCTATTATTACATATAAACTGCTGCTATGTTTACATAAACACTGCTGCAATGTTTATAATGTATACTTATGCTATGTTCACACTGTTTACAATATTTACAATGTATACTCATGCTGTGTTTACAATGTATAACTGTGCTGTGTTTTACAATGTATTCTTATGCTGTGTTTACAATGTATACTTATTCCATGTTTACAATGTATTCTTATGCCATGTTTACACACATAGCACTATGTTTACGTACAGAACATTATATACCATACACTGTTCCATAACGTAGGGCTACTGTTGTCTTGCACTAATGTTTGCACTGAATGTTTGTTTGCACTGAATGTTTGCACTCGTTTTCATATATGAACTTTAGGTAGTCTGTAAACTGTGTCCTGTCCATAGTGTCCTGTGTTTGTTCTGTGTAGCACCTTGGTCCAGGGGGAAATATGTACAGTCACTATGTACTGTACTGTGTATAGTTGTAATGACAATAAAACCACTTGAACTTGAACTTGCTTTTTGGGTCACTGTACCATTTAAGCCCACCTTGAAAAAAACAATTTTTGAAAATATTTCTTCTTACCCAAACCATTTATTGTGCTTTAATTGATATATTGATGTGAAATGCATCAGAAAACATTTAGTTCATACATTTATTACACAATATTTCTAATACTCCAGCTGCGTTATCATGACTACTGATTTTACCTTGCAATTAGCTTGCTATGCCAACTAGCAAAACTTATCTTTCTAAATGAAACCAAATAGTTCAAATTAACTAAGAACAACTTCATAATACACAAAAAACAAATCATTAATCTCTTAAATTACATAATATGGATGTACTTCGCAAATTAATGGTTGAAAATAGTTCCCAACCTTGAGGTAACTTAAAGTGAGCCCCCTTGAGACTGCATGAATATGGCTGGGCTTAACTCAACAATGACAAATGTGATTGGTGTTCAACAAATACTGACATGTTAGTAAGAAGTTGTCATATTTGATAAAATAAGTAAGTTTAAAAAATAAAGTTTAAAAAAATAAGTAAGTTTAATAAGTAACACAAGACAAGACCCTCTTTTTTTATATTTTAAGTCAAAGTTGCAAGTGGCCTTAAATGGTGCCTGGGCTTAATGGGTACACTTACCCTAAACAATTTCAGAAGTTTCTCAATGCATTCACTGTTACTCAATGTATAACTATGTCTGAATAAATCTTTCTGTATTCTAGGAATAAAACTGTACATGCTATCCAAATCTCAATACTTACAATCTGGCCTCTCTACCAGTGATTAGACAGCTTCCTTCTTGCCTGCACATGCAGTATACAGAGATAGGAAAACATCAAGGCACTTACAGCAAGAAAAAGGCATTGCAGATAATCACTTGCTTTGCTATTTCTTGAGCTCACTTGAATTTGTTTTAGGTCATTATAAATATATTATGGCGATTAGGAAGCCGCCTGAAACCAGTTTCCTAAGGAAGCACCCTTATACAAAAGCACTGTATGTGAAGTCATTAACAGACTAGGCAGCTGCCTTTGGCTTTGAACACAGCCTGTATGTTTACAGTATGAAGCTGACTAAGGAGATTACCAATTTATATCAGCTGTGCTAAAGTTCTTAATACTGTTTCAGTATCCATGACAAGAGCTACTATTGAGCATATAAATCTGAATTAGTGACTATTCAGACAATATTACACCATAGGCCTGACGTTTCTTGTAGAAACCAGCATTTGTTGATTCAGCTAACTACAAACAAAAAAAATCACATACAGAGAAACTGTTCTGAATGCTTTTCAAGTCCCTAAACAATTACAACCCACTAAAAAATAATTGTAAAGAGTAAGACAGAATCCAGTGTCTTACTTTTTAAATAAACTCTCGCCAAAGAGATAATCATTCATCTATTTTCCACCAGCTTAATTCCGCTAATTTCATTTGATGAATCAAAGCCCATTAAACCTTAATATATTATATATTTGTATATATTTACTTAACAGAACAATGGATATCACTGAAGGATATTCGTTTACATCATTAGCCCATTCCTTTCATATAAGCAGTGCAAGTCAATTTGCAATTGTTAAAGGTAGGGAAGCAATTTTTTTCCAAGCAATAACAAGATAGCTTTCAAGGCATAAGAGCACACAGACCCTTCAGAGTTCTCTCCAAAGTCATGCTGCCTTCAAAACACATACACATACATAGTTTGGCAGGCAGGTAGGACATCTTATCATTGCATTCAGACTTAAACAGGTGTTTAAGGTCTACCCTGCCTTTAAGGTAAAGTATTAGTTTATATGATATGTAATTCTGTTGCTGGCAAAACAATCAAGCAATGTTTTTGTAAAAGAAATGATGAATTTAAGCAGAGAGGATAATCTGGCTTAGATTAGAGAAACATTGACTGGCTTCACTGTAAGACTGGGCAACATGTTCTGTAAACAAAGTAAAGCTGTAAACTATACATATTATACTACAGTGCTCAGCATAAATGAGTACACCCCACTACATTTGTGAGAAAACCTTTAGAAAACCTTTCAGAATCAACATTTTCTATGAGATACTATACTACAAAATACTCCCATAAATGTGGGCCATAGATTGCAAACAAGATTTGTTAATTTGCACACACAAAAAAGTGATTTTTCTAACAAATTCATTCAAGCCCATGTTGCAAAAATGAGTACACCCCAATTATAGTCTTAGGAGAAAAGCCACACTTAAGACTACAAAATTTTAATTAACAGGCATTCAACCACAGGTGAGTCTAATGATTCATTTAAGAGGTGTCCAGCAGACAGGTGACTATAAAAGGGCATTACTTAA
>JAZGTK010004625.1:0-24098 GCA_036877625.1 Ambastaia sidthimunki
GCAATTCAGAGTAGAAAGATGTTTGTGAGGTAACCGCTCATCTAAATAGACTGTAGGGGCAGCAGTTTTAAAAACCAGGCAGCTGTTTATCAGCCTAACACTTGGCAAGCTCCATCCACATCAGGAAAATAAGCACACAAGCTAGAGGGGGTATTGATCCCAATCAAATAAATTGCCATCGGCCAGGTTCTGTGTTGACGACCCAGTGATGCTGGATTGTCACCAAGGAAGATTCAGGTTGGACATTGGGGTTCTAACTAGGCCAGAGAACAATCTCGCACCGCTGGATCTATTAAACCAATTTGACATTCTTTATAGAGCAGCCCATTCCTGTTCGCTTTTTATAGAGGCTTTTATTTCAGCTGAGAGAAGGGCTTAGCATACTTATAAATGGCGGAAAGTATAAATGTGAAGATAATGGCTCCTGCCTGGCTGTCAGAGAATAAACAAGCAAGACTTATGTGTTTGGGGTGACTGCAAATCACAGATCAGAGGCACAGCCTCTAAATGAAGTAGTAAGACTCCAGAGCGCAGAATGAGGAGAGAAGTGCTGTGACAGGTGTGCTTTAAGCTTGGCACACATTCAAAGACCAAAACAGTCTGTCTGGAGCTCATGAGAACATCACAGAGACAGAAATAGCAGCCATAGTTTCTAGTGCATGGATATAATAGTAAATGTTTCTTCCAAACTTGGCCCTTTTCAAAGAGGAGGGTGTAATTCTTTTTTTTCTGGTTAGAATGTCTATTCAAAATGTTTGTGAAGAAATTAATTATGTAAATTATTGATTTTTACAGTAGATAAAGGGGTTGTTAATCACTGTGTGCAGCCGATTTACCAGTATGGCCTCATGGCTTTATAAAACAGAAGCAATATGGTAAAAAACAACAATGTTGAATGCAAAAATGCAATTACTAATAGTATTAATAACAATCGTCATTATCATCATCAAAAAATCTGACCAAACAAAACACTTTATTAGCTGTTGGCTATTTAATGGTTTTGATGCATCTTCACATTGAATTCAGGTGTGCGTGTAGTTGTGTATGTGTGTATTTGGTTATTAAAAATAATGTGATCAGCAAAATAGCTTTAAATGTGGTTCATTCACATTTGAGAGATAATTTAATGTATTTTATAATCCTATTTTTATACTTGTAATAGAAGATGTTTGCAAGTATACACCTGTGCGTATCTTCTGTGAAACAAACCACAGTTAACATTCCTCCTGTCTGCCTTGTTGGCATGATTTGTAAACCTACAGTGATTTGCAATACCTGCAGTCTCTCCTTATAGATAACAAATAATAGATCCACTTGTTTTTTAGCCCAACAAGTGTTGGTGTTGATTGTTTTCCTGGCACAGCTGCTCGCGAGCCTCGTTCTCTCCTAATGAGATGCAGAAGCAAACCCCTAGAGTATCTGCCTGACGTTCAACTCAGCATTCAAAGTCTGATACGTGCACTACACCCTCATTCTGCATGGCCACACAAGCGCTCCAACCATCCCGCCATCTGCCCTGCATGCCAATGGAGTCACTTTGCCTTGGCCAATCACAAACTGTCTGCAGCATGCACATATACACGACATGGCTAAAGCAGGTACAAACACAAATATATACACAACTAGTACTAACAACTGCCTAAAATCTAGAATACAGCCATGAAATCTTTCATGCAAACATTAGCAGGTCCCCAAGCGTAGCAGGTCCCTTTTATGATCCAGCATGGCTGCATTCCAGTGTAGTCCATGTTTTACTGAGTCTGGAGTAGAAGATCTTGAGTGGCCTGCACAAAGCCCTAAGCCCCACTGAACACCTTGAGGCTGAATTGGAATGCCAAACCCAATCAGAACGTGACTTTACTGATGCTCTTGCCTGAATCCCTGCAGCCATGGAGCATGACATCTGGTGGAAAGCCTTTCCAGAAGATATGAAGCTGTTGTGAAAACAACTTCTAAAAAGCAACATATAATGCCTGTGGTTTGGAAATTAAATGTTCACCAAGTATGTATGAGTGTGACATTTGCTGTTTGCTCATGTAGCATATTTATTTTATCTTCGTATTAGAAGTTCAGAAACACCAGATGTGTTTTCCCTGCTAAAAAACAGCATAAAATTGCCTCAGGTGGGTAATTTAAGACAGGCTCCCAGTCTGGCCAAGCTGGTGCTGACCAGCTAAAAAAAGTGCCCAAAACCCCTGTAAAACCAGCCAAGAGATCATCCTGACCAGGCTTGGAGAAAAGCCAAGACCACAAAACCAGCTTAGGTTGGTTTAAAGTGTTTCTTTTTATCAGCACAGACTTTAGAATGAGATCAAGTGTAATCTTGGGAAATGTTGAAAAGATAATTACGTGCGCTACAGGGGTTTGCCTTGGGACCACCTCAAGCATGAGGCAGCTGTCCACTTTGGCTTCTTCCCTTCCTTTATTCTTTTGATGAGAACACGTTGCTACAGTTCTACAGTTTTGCCTTGTCAGAATATACTCCATCTTTATCTGTCAATTATAGTGAAGTCTCAAATCTTTCCCAGAGTCATCTTGAGGGACAGCCATATGGTTGGCTATGGCAGAGGGTTTCAAAATCTTAAGACTGGTGATTGCTGCTTGTCAAATTTTATGATATGACCCGGGTGGCACCTTGGCTAAAAGCCAAGGCAGACTACTGTATGTAACAGAATGTACTATAAGCATCTTATCTGAGCTGAGACTTAAGGTTTTGAATGACAACGCTGACAGACTGTTTTACATTATCCTCACGTTCTGACACTCTCATTAACTCAGTATCGAAATGGTGCCACACACACCCAAGTAGGCCCTTTTGCTAGTGTTAGGAATGTTAGAAATTCAGTGTGTTTTGAGACTGTTGTGGATGTATTTTTAGAGTAAAATTGAGGTAGTTCAATCATTATATGAGCAACGTGACTAATATGTTTAATTGTATGCCATATAGAGAAGTTTGGTGGGGTTACCAATGCATATGCTTAGTGCTCTATGGTTATGATTTATGATTCATGTTAATGTTGATTCTTTAAGCCTATCTTAAGACTTCCTCTCATTCCTCTTAGATCCAACAGCTGTCACTTTCTAAGCCTTATCAAATAAACACAGTGGAACACAAGGCAAGTTTTCCAACTTATTTTGCACTTTTAAAAGTTTGAGAGCTGTAATTCAGAATCCATATGCCATGTTGTGTTGACTCACTGAATTTCTTCTTAGTGATCTGGTGAAATTAGAAATGTCTGTCCTTGTAAATAGTTTAGCTGCTGTTGTTACTTAAACTTATTCATTGATATTCATTGTTTTCTGGGTTTACAAAGCCAGACATGTAAACAGTGACAAAATGTCAGTTTCAATGCTCTGAGGACAAAAGTCAAGATGAGGTGTGACTCACAAAGTAATCTGCTATAATAATTTTCATTCTGAGACTGTTATTTGTCTTCTTAATAATGGTGAGTTTACTCTCTAGAGATAATGAAGGCAAACAATGTTTGCAAATCAAATATGCGTCATTTCGACTCATGACAATTAATTTTACCTCAGAGAATGTCAGAGTACATTTAATTTATATGGCATTTCAGTTTAAGAATCTATTTACAGGTGAGCTGCACTCAGCTGTCTTTATTCAATAACATTATAACGCTTAAAGGCCATCCATTAAGAGTTATGTTTATTGTTTAAGGCATGTGCATTTGTGCACTAAAACCCTACTAGAAAAAATGGCGAAACAAAAAGAACTTTCCAAAGAGAAATTTCCAAAATGATGTCTACTAGGCCACAAAATATTATATGGGCAATGAGGTGCTGAAGTCAGGTAAAAGAGCTCTTTATTCACAGATACATACAATGAGTACGAGACTCACACATGGAATGTTTGGAAGAAACATCATTTCAAGCTTGAGTGGCTGCTACACTGTCCTGTGTCCTGCCAAATCGAAACAACAGCGGTATTCCAAATTTGCTGACCTTTCCCCATCTCTGATTAATTCCCATAAGCACTGGCCTGTGAATGTTGTCTTCTGGTAAGTCTGCTCATAATATCAGCTGCTCTCTGTGGCTGCTGGACAGAGCAACACAGTATGACACTGTAAATCAGCAGGTTCACAGCTGCTTTTCACGCCCCAGATTTTATAACAACCCATGACCCGAAACAGCACCAAAATTATTTATCATAGCAAAAGTAAACAAAATGGTCTATAAAAACAATTTACCTTGTGAAGTTCATTGTTTTTGAGGATGACACACAACCTGTTTACTTTGAAATCTGCCTTATTTGTCACGCTTCTACTAAACAAAATATGAAATTGTTCCAAAATAGTATAAAGTTTGATTGGACGTACAGTCTCTGATATAAACCACAAAAGATGGGAAGCATTTTTAAAAATTAAAACCCATGTTGATGATTTTCTTAACTGAATTAGCTGAATTAGAGGCATTATATTATTTGCTGTCAAATAATACTAGCAGAGGACTCAGATTTACCCAAAGTGTAGTAAATAACAGCATGTAACAAATTAATGTTTTTATCTGGATAAATAGATACTTGTATTTGTTAAATTTATTTAAGTTTTGATAATTTAAAGGTCTGCAAAAAATGTACATGTATTTCAAATTATTCTGATTGTTCATCAATGGTATTGTTAGCAGCTTATTTACTGACAAATAATTAAAACAAAAATACAACTAAGAGCCAAAAAAGTAAAAGTTAGGGTGTTTGCAGCAAATCTATCATTATTCCTTACCTCTTTTTGTTTTGTTTGTATCATGTAACACACTGTATGTATCAACTTCCTCTAAATTCCATGCTTTGCCTTACCTGGCTGCTCTTCTAACTGTATTTAAACATTGTGTTAAGGAAAAATGTGCTTAACCAGTCATAGCTCACAACTCATGTCTAATTATTGCCCAGATGGTTACTACCATGCCCAGTGCTGCAAAGTAATTACAACCACAGAGAACAAGAAAAAAACACTCACTCTCCTCCATGTTGGCCTTGGATGACCTAGTAGCTGTCCACCCAGCACAGAGGGATCATGAGATAGTAATAGCACACCTGTTCGTCCACCCAACCCTTCCCTGGAAGACCTCAGGCCTTGTCGCCCAGCCATGTGATAAAAACACAGGCAGAGACTGGTCTGGTACTATCTACACCAAGGACCTTCATTAAAACCCTGAAGTTGTTTGAAAGTCAACAAGTTTGGGGGCTCAAAATGGTGGCTGGAGCTACAAAAAAGACTCTGATTGGATGACCGCAAGGCTGGGGAGGATCGAGCGTCCAGGGTGGGAGTTTACATGCCCCTTAGGCCAGACCTCTATCAAACGCAGAGTTGTGGAGATAAAGGCTCTTTGCAACTCAAAGGGAGTTGAATTAATACAAGGCCAAGGGCAAGAGCCCCGGTGGGCGATGGCATTTGAATAATATGGACTCACATCAACAAGCCTCAGTGTGCTGTGGGCCCACTGCTTGTTCTGTCAAAGACTTTGTTGTGCGTAAGTGTCCGGGGTCATAAAGGACTCTGGGTAATTTCACAGATTCAGAGCACAAGAGTATGGAGAGTTTAAAGGTGACAGAGACGGTATGTGGCCATTTTTGTCCCTGTAAAAAATTACATTTATTACGACAAGAGAAAGAAAACTGACAAGAACACAATACAATGTCTAATGTATAGTGTGACAAATATTACATGTAAATATAATTACAATAGTAAACATAAATAAAAGTGTGAGTAATTCTCCAAAATAACATCAGGAGTTAGCATTAGTACTACTATGCATTAGTACAACTAAGTAATTACTATGTAATTACAATGTAATAGGAAAACTTATATACATGTGACTAAGATGCCTTTGTGGCCTTAAAGAGAGATTATCACAGTGTCATGTTTTTATATCTGATTAGCATAATAATATTCCACCAGTTCACTTCACTAACATTTAATAAAATCATTCACAGACTTTCAGCATGTTCCAGATTTTCCCTTCACATACTGACATTATATGAAGATTCCAAACATCACGGCACCTCACAACAGTAACAGTGTGTTTTCTGAGGATGCCATCTGCAATAACACGAGTGATATCAAGCAGAAAATTAGCCGTCCCCATCTGGCTCAAAGTCAATAGCTTTGTCTGCATTTTCTCTACAGGGGAACCTGCTGTTCAAATACTGTACAGTGACGAAGGCCACTTTCAGGTATATCATAGTTTAACTTCTCATAGGCTTCGCACCCTAATATATATCATCCTTATATTTACATAGCATTTGCTGGCACAATGGAACAATATTCTCGCTTTGTTTACCCCTTGTATTGCTGACAGCTAAGACTCTTAAGACCTATTAGGTAAAAGGAGAAAAAAAAAATTAAGCACTATGCAAACATCAGGTTGAGCAACAAAGTGCTGTATAAAACTCAGCTTTGGAGAAATGATCATGGTGCAGATTACCCAACAAATGTCATACAAGAAGGCGGGGTTAGAATGCTGTGAAGTGGGATCCACTGACAGCTTGGCAAACAGAGGTGCACTTCTCGCCTCGTTTGATAAATTCACATTTGCCAAATTGGATTTAGATAGGATGTTCTCTATCTAAGGTTCTACAGATGCTCATTTGCATTTAAGTTTAGCGTGGAAGCAACACCGTGAAGGGATGAGAGATTTCCCTCGCAATAATGTAAAAACCGGCCCTCCACACCTGCAGTCGGTCACATTTTCATACATTTAAAGCCAGTAAATGTCTCTTCCCTAAACTGAAAATATTGCCCTGCGGAAACGGATACGGCAGAGAGACATACTGTAGATGTCAGTTAACCTTTTGAAACATCTGTCGCTTAGAGGAAACTGTAGCTAGCTATAGAACGCAAAATATGTGAGGAAGTTCAATAGCAGTATGATATTAATTAGTTAGTATCCATGGCTATTTAGCTATTTTAACTATGGGGGCTTTGCCTAAAGGTGTATGAGAGAAACAAAGAATCATAGAGTTTGTTTATACCAATTATTATGAGGAAGGGAGAGAGCAAAAATGAGACAGAATGAGACATTCAAAAAAAAATAAAACGAGAAACATAGAAAGTAACAATTTTTCTGGACTGCAATGAGCAAATACATATTATGATTTGAGAGTTTCTCTTCAGATTATTCCCACAAACTTCATAAAAAATGATTGATATTCTTTCCTATTTCCCTTTAAACTACAGAACCGGTGAATTTCATTGTATCTCACATACGGTAGTGTTTTAGCTGAAGATGTGTTTTCACACATCATGTCAGTCTCTTTCAGATTACTGTGGCATTGATGTTTAACGGAAGAGACTCGGCTTTAAAAGGAAGGAAAGCAAGAGTATTCTTGAGATTGTCTTGACAGCACAACCACACTTTAAACCTGCTGTAAAATAACTCAAATATATGTTCAAAGACAAACATCCATCAAACGAATAAAAAAGATTGAAAGGATGAGATTAAATGTCTTCTCTTGTATTTCTCTTTAGATAGTCATAAAAGTAATGGAAGTCGTTTTAAAAATCACTGCTTTGGAAAAAAAAACGAATTGAGATTCTGTTAGAAGACGATAAAATTTGTTGGCAAAAGAAAGTCTACTGCAGCAAATGATCAAATTTTATTCAGGTCGAAGTTATAGGATCTTTCTCACCAGAAGTGCACTACATCACAATATGAGGAAATATAACTTGGAAGTGACATACAAGGTTGATTGTGTGACAGCAGGAATCAATCTTCTGAATGCGAAAGACTTTGCCAACCAACAAAATTTTCTGGACTGCGCTTTGAGGCCTAGATGAAAGATGCTTTATGAGAAACGCTTGTGGGAAGATGTGAAATAATATACTGATTTACTCAATAAAAAAAATCATATGTGTGTGATTGCTACTTGGAGATCTTTAGGAAAATGATCGAAATGAAAGTTTCAGTTTACGGGCGTACTGCACAAGAAATGTTGTCATCTACAGTAGAGATATCACCAAGGTCTGCTGTGTCTGGTCTGCGTGGTGGCACTGGATGTGGTAGGGCGGACTGTGGACTCAAGCTGATGCGCATGACTGTCTGCCGAAACAGCCACACCTCATTTGCATCGGGTCAACCCACCAAATCTATCGACTCAGTTGTGCAGTGACCCAAAAGGAATTTAATTGGTGTTAAAACATTCCATCTGTCTTATTAATCATGAAAGTCTTGCCACCCCACCTTTATATTTGTTCCGATATGAATGATCATTAACTGAGTAATTTTAGGCAGTCTGAGTGATGTAAGTGCTCAAAGCAGTAGGTTTAATTTAATCCAATTAGCATTGAAATACGTACAAATGAGGTGTCATCCGGGCCTCACAACTGACGTCTTTGCTGTATGAACACAAACAATGCATTACACAAAAAGATAAACAAACCATTTTTCAAAGTATTCACAACAGCGGTTGGTCTTCACAACCAAAAACCGCTAATTGCCAGGGCTGTCGTTTTGTTTTTGTACTTGATCTATCAAAGTACATTCGTTTTCAACCTCTTCCTGTTTGAACAACAAAAATCATCATCTTAAAATAAATTGCTGGGATGAAACGATTATGTTCCCCTGGGTTTCTGGTGTTCCCGGCACCCAAGAACATTTTATCTGGAAGACAGCTTGACTAAAATGGGAGGCACCCCAACTGTACACTGGTACAGGAGTTTAAATGAGGCTTCTTATCATGTGGCTGTTTATTTAGTCTGCCTGTAGCCCGGCAGGGCCCTGATAATTTCAGCCTCACAGAAAAGATGTTATTTATGGGGCCATATGAGCAATGCTGTCCTCAGGACCACCTTATCAGGTGATGGGGGTTACAACAGCGTAATCGCAATCACAAAAAGCTGTTAACCTCGTTCGTGCTCACTGAACTCCGTTTGCGAAGACACAGGCAGGTTACGTTTAATTATAGATCGCAATCACAAAATTACTGTATTTACATGGTGCAGATTACTATAATAATTGACTAATGGTCTCTATTCATGAATGATTAGAGCAGTGCTGGCATAAAACAACTATTGAAGACAAACATTCCAGCAATATTCTGTGTGTACTGTACACTAAGTCATATAGTGAGTCACATGAGATAGCAGAGCATAACTTCCTGTTCCTGTTTGTTAGTTTACTCTGTGAATCAGTTCAGATAAAATACATACTTTGAACATACATTGAACTTGCCATATACAAATGCATACATTAGCTCCCAAATAAGAATCATATAAGCAAATGACATCAGACTATACTGTACTGAAATTGTCATGACATTTGATTTAGCATCATTTGTTTGACATTTTGCCTAATGCAATTCAATTTATACATTTGTGTGATTTTAAGCCCCATTTTACAGAGTAATACAGACTAATATGCTCCTGTTAAATATTTGCAGAACTAAGGCTTCATCCGATGATTTGCACAAACTACATTAGCAGCTACAAGAACCATTAATTTTTTTCTGAGTTCTGTAAAATTACACCTAAAATTGAGTATCTGATGAAAAATCACAGCATCTCTGGTTAGTGTCCAGCACTGCAGGATCCAACAACCTCTTTATACACCCCTGTGAGCAGCCGAATAATTAAATAAGAATGTCGGTATCACGAAAGCTAAAAGACACAAAACCTCTCATAATCATTTCGAAAACATTCTCCATTCCAATAATGTAATGACCCATGACGGAACCTTAGTGCATGCCAGAAGCTAAATCCAACCGCTGCTTTTGGCAGTGTCCTGAAATAGCAGCCGACACTGACTGAGTGGGCCAGGTGGCACCAGCTGGAATAGATGCCACTGTTGATTGATAAAGTGCTGCGGGTGTTGCCGGACCACAACTTCACTAATGCCCCTATGTGCTCTTCTGCACTGACCATCACAGGGTCAGCTGCGCTAGTCGGGGTCAGTCCTGCCAGGACAACATTAGCCCTCTAAACACCAGCCAGACCGCGCAAGCTTGGAGATGTTTGTGCGATTGCCCTGTTGGGATGTATGTCTAATGTACCCACACAGCAAGAGCTAAATGCACAAAATAATGACAGAAGACATTTGAAAGTCAATTGTAAGTAAATTGCTGTGTTGTGTGGAGAGGTTTGTCCACATGTTGTTTCTTCTTCATTTTTGGAACTTTACACAGAGCTTTCCAACAGAGGACTGTTATTAAATACTGTAAGGTGGACAACAGATATTAGAAGGACTTAGTGATAGCAAAGATATGATATTTGTACAACTATTTATGTAATTGGTTGTTATGACAGCCATGCCCATTGGCCACGCTGGCTATAACTCATTCAATCAATATACTCTTTGAAGAAATAACCATGAATAGGTATAAATTACAATGTATTATAACTTATTACTTTGTTTACAAAAAAATACTACTATTTATGTAAGGCGTATTACGTCACATTATGAATGAATCTTATGCACCTTATATAAGGTATGTTCACTACAAACTGTACAAACGGTAAAGTGAGAAGCATTACATCAGAAGCATTACATCTGATGAATGTAGCAGCATCCTGGGATGAATTCTGATGGGTTGGTCAAAGCCCAAATGCCTCAGAGGCAAATCAAATTGATCCTGTTTTTTCAGGTCATCTCCTGAATCAATCAGAGGTGATAGACTCGGTACAATCAATATCAATTTCAAAGGGCCATATTACATCCTTTGTCAAAATACAGGGAGCATTTGCACTACAATCCAAATTAATAAACTGTTTAAACATCCAATAAAAGCTATTCAGCACAGAATTACAATTACCAAATTTTCAGACACCTCAGAGTTACAGCCACAATTAATAGAACTGTAAGAATTAGTAATAGTGGACATATATACATGGATGGATGGATGCTGATGTGTAAAATACATAAAATCTGCATTTATTTAACCCATTAAAAAGCCAGTATAAATTAAGGGGGGGAAAGTATAATAAGATAAGGAATAAAAATATGAATTTAAGTAGAAGGCATGTTTATGTTTATACACTAACTCTTTTAACTGTTAACAATGTGCCAGAGATCAGATTTCGATGCTGTTTGGAACAGTATCAAATCATACTGGATAACATGAATCATCAGGTTTTGTAGGAACTTGTGGAGACCAGGCCGGCTCTGCCACAGTTTTTTTATGCTAATGACATAATTTTTAATTGAGAAAAAATTGTATTGACATACACAATAAAATAATTTTCACTAGTAGTCTTGGACTTTTGGACTATATATATATATATATATATATATAGTTCAGACCTTAGCACACGTACACACCAGTGTACTAGCATTAGGTAAGGAGCAAATCAAAGGTTTGAGTTACATGGTTTTATTAATCCGAATTAACTAATTATCAGGCATTTTTGCTTTACTGTGTACTAGCCCCCAACGATAGCCCTGCTGCCTTAGCTAGCTGCTTCCTGCTAAAGTTTTTATTAGTTTGCTGGCAATGCAATGCTTACAAAATTTAAGAGTCTGTCCTCTCTTCAAATAACCACACAAGAAAACCCAAAACTTATTGGAATGCAAGTAATTTATTTTATCACAGCTGGTCACAGCACTGCCTCATCTTAACACTGAATACATTTTTTATTTAAATTTGTGCAATTTGTGGAAATTAATTTGGGTCTCAAAGATAGCCTGGCCACTCATTTATAAATGTCACCACGAATGCTGGGTTGTGCTGGGAGCTGGTTTATCTCATTTCAAGAGAGCCAACACAATAACACATCCTCCAGAAGTCTGTGATTCACAAATTGAATTCCCACGCAGGAAACGAAACTGAAGGGAGAATTTCCCATAAATGATACAAATTAGGAAAAAGTCACAAAACAAAATAACATAATGCTGGTGTGGGCGTCATTCTGCCATGTAGAAATATTGATATTTAAATTAAATCACACCAAGCCAAAAAAAAATAAAATAACGTATAATAAGGAATTATGGGAAATATGTGATGTCATACAAGCTCTTTTCCTCTTTAACCAGAAACAATTTCTCATTTTCTGTTCACACCTAAAAGTCTGGATAAATTTCTGGCTCAATTTCAGGGTTGTTAAAAAAATGCCACAGTGGACACGATCAAAGAGACACTAGTTCAGAATGTTTCTGCTTTGTTCTGAGGTCACCTGGGTGAAAATAAACTAGGAATATTTATTTTCCTCTGACACGTGTTTAAGTGACATGACAGGAGAGCCCTGTGATACATATTCATAATTAATAGATTCAAACAGCCAGGGGAATGATTGACAGGTGAGGCGCATGAGAGGTGTTAGAGAGCTATTGTTTCATAACACTTCCCAACTTGCATTTAGACAAAACAATATTCTTTCAGTTAATTGCTTGTCAGCAAAGCATGCAGGTTTGAGACAGCGATATAATGCCTTTGTTTTGTTGACTGGCAATACGATCTGCCTGAAAACTCAGTAATGAAATAGGCACAGGTAACTTCCAATTCAAAAATGATGACTTTGCCACTTCATTTCGAAATTCAGCTGTGCACAGATGGACAAAAACACATGTATGCGTTGGGATAGAGCAATCTGGCTTGTGAAAATTTAAAGCACACTGCATAACCACCTGTTTGGTGCTAACATTCAAAAATGAAAAGGTAATAAATGATGATATTATTCACGTTGTCACCTTGGAAGTCAGAAATTGCCGTTGAATGAACTCTAAACTGATAGCAAATGTATTAAATTTGCTTTAACAACTCCTTTGTGATCTGTAATTACTATAGAATGTGCCACACGCTGTACCTCATATTTCACATCTTGCGATTAGATTGTTGTACAAATTGACATCAACAGCTGTGAGCTGTTACATAACAAACATATGGCCTTCCACAGACAGAACCAAAAAAAGTTAAAAAGAGAATTAAATGTATTTAATGATGAATAAGCTAAATAAATGTGTCTAATATACTGACACATTTATACAGAACAGTTAAAAGCATTTGCTTAAACACTATTAGGTTTTGTTTTCTTGTTTAGTCAAGTTGTAAACTTGACTAAACATCCCTAACACTGAATACATTTTCATAAAAAGTTTATTTTTCCATAAACATTTTTTGTTTCTCACTGACTTTATTTAGATTTATGCTTAAACTTAATTTAAGACATTGTCTTGCAACAAATCTTATTATCTTACACAATTTCCATACATGGTGTCAACATAAGTAACAGCAAATATAACAAATATAAAAAATTATATAGATCTATTTGCCAAAGCACTGTCAGACACTTTGTAATTTGTACTTTGTAAAATTGTAAAAGTCTTTTTAACCTCTTCCAAGTGCTTCCGCCTTGGCTAAAGTAATTAATCCTCTTCAGCTTTAAAGCACTGTACATATAATTTAGTAAAACCTACTGAAATAAATGTGATAAATGTGCCATCTAACTTAAGCACTTAGTGTCTCTATTTACGCATTCCGAGTTGGAAAGATGACAGGACGCTAATGCGAATACCATGTTTCCTCTTTAGGACCAGAAAGCATTTGTTTCAGCCAAAATTGACCTCAGGTAGCTGTCTTATTAGGTCACCCGTTGCCATAAATGATTGTTTCTGTGCACTTCAGTAACACCCTTGAACACTGCATAAACTGAGAAGCTTGGTCAAACCAGAGAGCATGCTGGGATTGCTCACAACAGCTAGACTAACCTCAGAGGAACAGCAATGAACATGAGGTGTCTTGTTATTAATCAGACCACTAATTGAAAGCTGCAACAATCAGTCCTTTTCAATTTCATTAATGGCTCTATTCCTAAAAGAATTTAAAGCATCCATTATCTTGTGTACTAGCGAAAGCACAAAAACACAAAACATGCGAATCAGATTTTAAAAACGTCAGGGTTTAAACACCTGGCAGTGTTTTCTTTGAGAACAATTTTCTTAACTATTGCCAGCTGCAATGTATTGTTGACAAAATGCTCTTGATTTTCTGCTTACCGTATAAGGGACGTCCTGTGAACGTACAAAATGATTGACAGGATAAAGGCACTTCTGATTGGCTGAACAAAGAATTGAACTGTGGCTGTCAGCTACATTTCGGTTGGCAATTTACTGAGTCTAGGGCTGTCACAGAGACAAGAGTGATCCTTCAGGACACCTATTTCAGTGATATCTGTCAGGTAATAGGGACTTTTCTACGTGCAATTTGAAAAATCGCTTACAGCACCTTTAAAATAAACAAGAAAAGTGACCCCTTAGTGGAGAGCAGAGCGCATGGGGATATGTCATCTTCACTTCTATACTGTGTTTGACCATCACAGCTCTTTCACAGAGCGTAATAAAATGCCAAAGACAGCAATTTGCCATGGAGTGCCACATAGCATCAAACAGAACTAATGTGATGTTAGCCATATAGCAACAAGTAATCAGCACAATCAGGATATATTCTTGTGTTAACATCTAAAAACAACATTCCTGTGAACTAACCTAAACCTTTTCTTACTCCTTAAACTAGCCCTACTCCAAACCTTTAAATCATGGAGTGCTGTCTGGTTAAAAAGTATGTGTTCCAGGCCCTCACCTTAAAATCATGTGCTGATGATTGATGGCCAACAAAGGATGAAAAAAGTCATTCTTGCCCAATGCACAGCTGGTTCATATTGTATTCATATTGTATTCATATTTTCTGCTCTGCATTGCAATCAAGAAATATAACATTTACAAAGCATAAAACATTTACATCCCTAATTGATTTGTTTAAAGTTTATTCTATATTCTGCATATCTCTTACACAGGTACGGCATGTAAATGTTAAAATAACACTGTGGAAAGAGAGAAAAAACTGGTAAACATTCTGTCGTCTCCTTGACAGCATTTGTTCTTCCTCCACAATGTCTCATCTGTCAGCCTTTGCCAAAATATGTTTTCTATCTTCACCTGCTCCATGAGCACACCAACAAACTTCCAATTAACTAAAGAGAGGCAGGAGAACACCATCAATAAATCTAAGGAAAGCTGACACTGAAATGCTTCAGAGATGTTTTTTCTCACTCTCCTCTCTATTGTTTGGGCTCATCATTTTCTTTAACACTATCCTCACTTATCTTCCTCATAATTCTTTTTCCCTCCCTCCACTTGCTGTTTCTTTTTGCCTTTCTCTCTCCTGTCAGGGGAAAGATGGATGCTCTGGGTTCAGAAACAAAGGCAGGGTTGACAGCGAAGTGGAGAGCGAGATTCTAATTATGTGGCAGCTGTGCACAATAGGTGTACATTTAGCACACCTGTGTGAACTGGGAGGTCATTTCTGAGCCCTGTCCGCCCTGACCACCAGCATATGTGGCCGTTAACGCATTGCATTCTGGGATGCAAGACAGTCAATCAAGCGTTGTGGCTTCAGAGCAGCGGGTGCAAGAAGGAAACTTATGTTGCTGTTTGGGGTGGCGTAATGCAAACTCTCCCCTCAATCTTTTCCGTGGTTCTTCCGACATCTCTGATTGATGAAGTCACAACATACTTTCCATTTCTGCAGGCCAGGTTTATAACATCACTGTTCCTTCTGCTAAATTTGTGGTGCAGGTATGATTTTTCATGATTCTGCTATGGTCTGATCTCCTGCCGTACTGTATGCCTGACCTCAGAAAGCATGTAAAGATGTTATACATCACTTGTTCTCAGCTGATGGGTCAGCAGTTAAGAGCAACACTAAATGCAAATAATACAATTAAAAGAACCATGTATTCATTCACAGTGAGGATAGAAAAATAAATAACCATGAACCAAAAACAACCATGAATAAAAATAAATGCTTTTCATTTATTATGCTGTTGACATTAATACTTACTCGTCCAATCAAACTCTGGTATTTTGGTGCAAATTCATTAATTACTAGGTTACTACCTATACAATATTTAGCTCACAATAATTGGACTGAAAATGCATTTATAAGATTATTAAATTCCTCATTCAGCCTAAGTCATGTTAATAATTTTGTTGAGGATGATATTAATTAATTTTTTTAATTATGCTTGTTTTTTTAGGACATTTTTGTATGATAAACATTGTCACTGTCTTGGGTCTCCACTTGTAAAATGTAATATTGGGGTTCTGAAGCAAAACCAATGCTGTACATTATTATTGCTTATATTTTTTACACATAATTTGACAAAGATACGTGAATTATCCTTTGAAGTTGAGTTTAATACTATAAAATCCCTGTAGCGGTGTAGGATAAACATTCATTTGTTGTGCCAGATACTTTCCTCAACCGAGGGTCCTTCCATCAGCTCAAAGCGGGTGGCAAAATAAGAACATAGAGCACATTAATCATTGGACAAAGAGGATTCCTCACAAAAAGAGACCTTCAGGACAGAGAGAGAAAAGAGGAGGAGGAAGAATGAAAAACAAATGCAAGAGTTGCACAGAAAGTCAGAGAGGCAGATGAAGAGAAATCAAAAGGCTTAGACCAGGAGCCAGCGGAGACGAGAGCTGCAAAAGCACATCAGGGATAAAAGAGAAACATTTTCTAAACATGACAACATAATTCAGAGAGGAACGCTCCTCACACCCTTTGGGGCTTCTGCTCGCTACGTGAAGACCAGAGGAATAACATCAAAATACCTTGCTTTCACATACCAATATCCCAGCTTTCTCACATAAACAGACAGCATATTTTTAAAAAGATCAAATCTAATATAATCACAATATAGTACACAATGATTATTTTGTTGTAGCATCTGGCACGCTAAGTCCCATCCAAATCTACTCAGCAATGTCTCAAAGAAATATGAATAAGCACCAACACTAAACGTAATCCCTGATTGGCTGGAAAAATCTTGTCCCAGTCACTAACCCTAAATTCTGAGATTCTAAACTTAAAATCTGAGATGGCTGATTGGTTATAAAGAATGTTGTCCCAACCCTATATGACCATTGGTTGGTCATATAATAAAATGACCTAATAAAATAAAATTCACATTCAATATCAAAACAATGTCTCCCTTCAAATGAGACCTTGACTGCTTACTCCAAAGCCTGTAGTATTTCCTTGACTTTTCTCCCCTGCAGTTTACAGTCACACTCTAAATCGCCTCCCTGTGTCTTCAAAAGAGCACAATCCCCTTTAGCCTTCAATACACAAGCACTGCAAACCAAACACAGCAGATTACCTGAAACAATGTAAAAGAAACAAAAGCAAAACTAGCAATATGCTTTAAAATGCCTGAACATTCAACCTGTCTGCTCATAATCATAAAACTCACTCACACTCCATGTCCCTGAATATTTGGTGGAATTTCGACTAGGATCTCAAAGCAACTGTGATTATTATGCAGCCACTCAATCTTAAACCCAGGGCAGCATTTATGGGTTTCCTTCCCTGCTAGCATTATCCTCCAGAGATGATCTGACTGCTATACACTGAGCCTATGAAAATGCTCTTCTCTTATTTGCCATTATCATTTTTCCCAGGACCAAACCAGGCTTGTCTAATTAGACTCAAAGGCACCCGTCCCTTAATTTCAGAGTCATGAATTCAAAATCAATAAGCAATAAAAAATGAAAAAGAAACATCAGCTTGAATTAGTAATCCTTAGACAGGGTGCTTAGAGAAAAAAATCATAAGTCTGGGCTACCCGGGGTAATTATAAATATGCTGGGGCTTATTCATTGCATTGTTAAGTAATTGTTAAGTAAGTAGTGAGAGGAGGGAAATCTAATACAATGTAGGTGTCATGGCACCCTGGCATATGGGTCTGTACTCAATATTAATTACACTCTCACACCAGATACTGCATTATACACAGTGCATTACTGTAGCAGGTGATTTTGTTTGAAATATCACACATGAAATGTCCCTACTGTCTGACAGATATCACTAGAACAGCCCTGAAAATGATATCTGACTGTCATGTAACAGTACTGGTGATTTCTGTCAGGGGAGTGGACTGTTTTTTTCAGCCAATCAGGAACTAGCAAATAAAAAATGTTTTTTTTTTTATGTTCATTATTTTTTATCTAAAAAAGTACTTTTATTTGGCATCTAAAATGAATTGCTTTTTTGGCTGATTATTCCCCTTTTTTTGAAATATGAATATGTAGAAATACATGGAAAATATGTTAAATTTTACATATGGTGTACATTTTAACTGCATTAAAAATAAATGAATCTTTTTCATCTATATAAAGCCTCTTCACGACTAGTAAGACCAAAAGAGTACAATGTTTAGAAAATTCCTCATAGGCCACACAAATAGCTACACGACAAGCTTTAAATCTGAATTTCCTCTCTATTCCACCTTTTTGTTGTTGTTATTAAGGAGAAGCAGAGTGCTGCGGCTCTGGGGATTTTGTCAGAATATGTGACACACCACAAAAATAAGAACCGGAGAGAAAAGACAAAGCTACTGAAAGCTCGGCACTCAGCCCACCAGCTGGCTCCAAACAGCCTCAAATTGGCTAAAAGGAGCCTTGCACTTGCAGCCAAACATATTTCCTCAGCTGAGAACAACACAATGACGTCTGTCTGTATCTGATACAGTTCTTATTGTTCTTTCTGACTGAAATCATCGTTTCCTGCGGGGGATATTTTACAGTGAGAAAAGCAGAGAGGCTGATGAAGGGTGAATGGGCTGTCTGTCGGCTGTCAGAACGAGCCTCACAGCCCTCGGCAGAACTCGAGACCAAGCTTAAATGAATCTGTCGGCGTAATTGCTCGGAGGACGTCGCTCTGTGAGGAGACTACATTCTAGTAGACTGAGAAGACTCTAGGGGAGACGGCTAGATCGTGGCTAGATGTGTTTGTGTGTTAGGGCTGGGCATTGCAAAGTGAGTGTTACAATGTCTGCAGGGACGAGAACACAAGAGGGCCGCACGTCTGCGGGTTGACAGGGGGCAGGACTTTTAGTTTTCGCTGCAATTTCATTCGCTCATGTGTGAAGCTTGAACTAGACCAGTGTCAACGGTCTAGTTTTTATGGAAAGACACAGATGAAAGGAACAGAAAGGGAATGTAAATATGTAAATATATTTATAGATTTTGCACATGTTGCCGGTGATTGAAAAGTGCCTCTTAGCAACAAATTTGACAGGCTTCAAGTATTAGACAGGATGCCAGAGGCTAAAGGTGGTGTTGAGCATTGATATGAGTCTATGCAAGCATGAACATGACAATAAGAAAACAGCTTTTTTCCAATATATTTCAGACCCTTCCACATAATATAGACAAACTGTCAAAATGGTCCAAAATATTGAAATGTAATTTTTTTTATATTTGACAGCCTAGACTAGTTGTTTTAGTTCAATAGTTTTTGTTCAATTTGCATAAATACACTTTGTTTTGGATTGATTTTGAGGTTTTAGGGGTTTGCGTTATAAGGGGCATAGCAATCATTATAACTGAGGGGGGCATTTCCACCCATTTGTAGTTCATCTCCCCCACCTGACTGACAAAATTTGACTGAGAAATAATGAGTATATTTTATAAGAGTTTTGGCCCTCATGTGAAAAATTACAACTTTAAGACCAATATAGAAATCTAAACAAATGCGGTTTATACATCTACTATAGCTAGCATTCATGTACCTGTGATTTACCTAAATTCATGAGTAAACTAAAAAATACATATTTATGAGTAAATAAGGATAATAACATAACCCACCCACACTTTCAAAGATCAGTCCTACACACCTGGTAATAATTTGATTATTTGGTTGAACTAAATATAGGCTATATGCGACTTACTTGGCTGAAATAAATGCATGTTGCTACAGCTCATAGATTCAATTCAGATTCATATTTTATGCTTTGAAGCATTCACACAATCCAAACAGCAGCTTTACTGGTGCAATCTAATTTCATGTCAGAACTCTTCAAACATACAAAGCTGGAGAATAGAGGGTTAAATCTGCATTAGTCAATGCAGCCAACCATACAACAGATAAATATGCCCACCACAGACCATTTTTACCATGCGTACATCGACATACAATACCTGAAATACCCAGAATACGTATTTTAATAATGATTATTTGTGAATGTATAAAGCATCCCCTCTGCTCATGTGTACTGAAGCTGTAACACACGGATTGCTAGTTCGTGAGTAAATCGTGGAGTTCTAGGTTAACATGTTGCCGGTATAATAAGGTGACCCCCATTCTACAATATGCGTCAGTCACGGCGGATCACCCTTAAGCTGCCCCTGGAGCGCCCGATTTCAGTCGCGCAGCTGTGCGTGCCTGCATCAAAACGATACGCGAAGTTACTGTGCATCAAATGCCGCGCCGGAGACATGCTCGCCGCTTTTATTATAGCAGAAAAAATACCCATAAGATGGCAATCAAATAATGAACGCTCCTGCCCCACACACTCTCCGCTGTTCAACTGGCCCAGATGCGAGCGATCCATTCTTCATGTGACGCCTTCCGAAAAGAACACGCGCTGTAATGCAGACGCGAGGTTGACAGAGGTTTCATTCACCCGCGGGAACCGCAGGACAGCTTCGCGTGAGATAACAGAATTAAATAAATAACCAAACAGAGGACGGCAGGACGTCTTTTAACAGAAAGTGGAGGCATTTTAATAGACAAATGTGACAGTTTTGACAGTCAAAATGGATTTACATGCTTTCAGGGTTGGTGGACGGTTCAGTCAAACGTTATTCTTCTGAATAAATCCCCAGGTAAATGTAAGACCCCGCGTGAAAGGTACGGTATCAATTTGTGTGAAACACAGAGTTTCGGGTTGGGGAGGATATTAGAACAGGACACTTCACTAGTCTCTCAATTTACATTAAAGAACGACAGGTAATAAGTGCAAGTCATTTTTCACTACTGGGTTTTATTTATTATTACTGTTGGGTTTAAATTGCCAACACTTGAATACATTCTATGTTTGAACAAGATGCCTTAAAATGCTGCCCCTTTAGGCAGCTCACTAGATTTTGAAACAAAGTTTACTATACTGTTTACTAAACAGGTCTTATCTCACACAATTTGGCTTCTCAAGTAAATTAAATCTTGTTTTAATAATTAAAATACTTAAATATACTTAAAACAACATAAAACTGTAAAAAATGTAAAATGTTTAGTGCAGCAACTATAAAACAGACACAACACACTGTTCCACCTGTAGGGATGGCTAGGGACTTAACCACCGGCTTCTTACTGAACGGGAGACTGAAGTTGATAAATATTTGAAGAGAAAGCAAAGTTTTTTGTGCCTCAACTGTAGACTGCTTAAATAGCTGTCTAAATGAATCAGCACAAAAACAGCATACAGTAACAGTCTGTGCTTTCAAGAAAAAACAAAATCTCACGCAAAAATATATAGCATTCCTACGTAAATGTATGTGTTAAGATAAAAGTAAAGAACGAATCAGAGCAGCCCAATTTGGCTCAATTCTGAGTATCTTCTCAGAGTCAAATGTATCCTCATTTTTAATGCATCATGGTCCTGCAGGCTAAGATTACATATTTATTCAAACAGGATTCTTGCCTCATGGTGCTTGATCTGTGTGCACAGAGCCCGACTGCTGCTAACTTCCTGTTTCATCTGTTCCCACACCACTTCAAAAGAATGTTGACAAATTATTTCATTTTTACATATTCATTTAAAGTTTTTTCCTCCTTTTAGCCTTTTTCATTCCTGAACACATCCAATGCAAACTAGGGGCCACCAATTAAGTCAAAGCTTGTAGTAGACTAATTAAAGTGCAAAAATAATCCTCCCATTTCCTGTCTCTGTGGAGTCTGGTGTTGAGATACATGCCTCCCACCCAAACAAAATTGATTATGAAAATCATTATAGAGGGCCTTTCACAGATGTGCTGTGTGGTACAGCCCCCGCAATATAAGGATTTTCAGCAAGAACTAATTGCACACATGAGAAAGGTATAAAAACAATGGTAGTGACTGCATTGTATGGGTTGGAACTTACGAAGATACGAGGTTAACTGTCACATCAATAAATGTGTTATAACTTGTCTTTATTGAGTTAAATAAAATGGTTTTAGAGCCACAATTTTCAAAATATTAAATCATACATCATTTTAGATAAGCGATTACTCACTGAGATTACAAAAGTGACATGTTTTTTGTTGTTTTTGAGCAACATAACAACAAAAACTTGCAAAAATGTAACAGCTGTCTTTATAGGCCAATGGAAATGAGGACAACACTGCACACATGTGCCAGACTGTTTATATTTAATTGTGGATGAGGGGTATTTTTTAAAATGTTGTTCTGTTTAATTAATTTTCTTTATCCTAATTGTAATTTGGTATTAATCAAATTAATTAATTTAATTTAGTATTAATTAATTTGTCTTGTGTTCTCGCATATAATCTGTTGTGTGGCCTTTATGCACTTCTTGTGTGGATTGTATCCAGTTTCATTAAGTTATGGAATTAATCATACAAGTAATGACTGGTATATGATATTAGCATGTTTCCAAACTTATAAACACAAACCTATGTGTCCTAAATATGGATGAAAACACTTCATAGTTTTGATTTAGAAACCATCCCATTTTTAATTGTTATGCCCAGTCAGTGTCTGGGATGGAGACCTGGGCAATCAGGAGCACATGAACAAAACAGCTAATTTCCTTTCCTCTTTCAATTATTTCAGTCAAAATCTATGAAGGGATTTTTCTATCCCTGGCTAGACAGATCACCAACCTGCCTCCAGGTGCTCATTAGATTCTTCAACAAAACTGATTTCTGACTCTCAGACTCTCTCTTTCTCTCACTCTCTCTCTCTCTTTCTCTCTCTCTCTCTCTTTCTCTCTCTCTGCTGACAAACTAGTCATTGGCACTTTTGGAGTGCTCTGGTTCACACTTAAGTACATATGTAATAAATGCTTGTACTACACCACAGTGACCTTTTGGCAAACAAGAATTACTTGCTGAAGTGAATGTTGAGTAGGAGAAAAATGAATAGAAGAGTTTGAGCTCTTAAAGGGGCATGTAAGTAGAGGAGAAAGGGCAACTGTAAGCACAGAAGGTTCTAGGACAAGACCTGAGATCATGGATATAAATGTGGCAGGAAACTGTCTTCTGGCAAAATCAACTCCCTGAAGTGAATGTATCTGCCTGGTGATAATACACAACACACCCTCCTTTCAACCACAATTACAGCTTACCATGAGGGTCTGGCACGTATTAGAAAGACAGATGATGTGGCAGAGAGCCTTGTTTTACACAGTGTGTTTAGCTTCAATCTCCTGACTCAGATTAGTTGAGCTATCCCAGCATACATCACACATCTCCTGAGCATAATATTGTGAGGAGTTGCCATGTGGTTCAGGTGAGCTTAAGATTCCTAGATGTAGAGATCTAGAGTCTTTGATGAGCTTTTACCCAATGAAGCCAATGAATACTTGAAGATATGGTACTTATATGGTACCTTATATTTTTCTTAATATGACTGCTACAGAGTATGATGGCCACATAAACAATATTAGATCATATTAACACTTGTTTTATCACTTGTTTTATCTTGTTTTTTATTTAATTTCTCAGATGTCATGTACTTAATAGTGCTTCAAAATACAAGCTGAAATACAACACAACAAATGTATAGAACAATCACAAGAAACAAAACTACAGAAAGTGTAGTTAACAGTACCCTTACTAGCACAGGAAACACTGTACAGCCACAGTGATGGGAGAAGACACAGTATGCTTTAAAGTCCTACCTCTTTATCAGATGCCAAAAATCACAACCTCGATAAAGTCAGAACACCATGGAGCTGATTGGCTGCCAATGTTTCTAATCTCTTTGCTCCTTTATTGCCCAGCACAAATGTGAAGTGGACCATCTACCACAGGGCTGGACTCCATGGACTGCACAAGACTCCTCTGGCTGGCTAGATCAGTGGCTCTCTGGCAGGTAGCAAGAAACACTGAGAAAAGTACTGTAGTCCTTACTGTGGGTACGGCGGGAATGCCGTCAGAACAGAGCATCCTTCAGTGGGCAAGAAATCCTGAGGGAACGTGCCTGTAATCCCAAGACTGGAACCATGCGGTTAAGATAAGGAGAGAGTTGCTTCAACATTGTTCTTTTTCTACAAGCGGCAACATCTCTCTTCCCCCACATCGTTCTGAAAGCTGTTTATTTATGTGGGACCGGAGTGGAGAGTGTGAGTAAGTGAGAGCGAGAGAGAGAG
>JAZGTK010004626.1:0-24098 GCA_036877625.1 Ambastaia sidthimunki
CTCACCGACAGCCTGTAGTTGAGAAACTCATTCGACACGTAGAACTGATCGTACTTGGCATACCCACGTGTGCCATCAAAATCCTCAAGCTCAATACGCATGACCATGTCTTTGGTCTTGGTCAGCAGGTGGATTTTGTCATTGCCCAGCCAGAACTCCCCATGCAGGTCACCGAAGCCCTTTTTGTATTCGGCCCATGTGCGGTTGAAGTTCATGCTGCCGTTGAAACGGTGCTGCACGACAGTCCACCCACCTCCAAATGACTCCATGTCACAGTACACCGGAAAGGTGCCATTCCTGGGATCAGGGGTGACACTGTACACCCCGTCTGCCTTCTGCTCCAGCGTGCTGATGTCAGAGCAGTCTCTGGGAGAGAAGTTTCTGAGGTCTGTAGAGGGGGAGATATCAGAAAATCACTTGCACTTGGAATGCCTGGCACAGAGAGTCACAGCTAACTAAGGTCAACAAAACTTAACTTTTTGGTTAATTATAGAAAATATAGAGTTGATGTGTTTGTCTGGTGGTATTGTAAGTTTTCTTGTTTTAACGTATGAATTTATATAAATATATATACAAATAATTTATTGATAATTTTAATGTAAAATGTAAAAAATGTTATGCTTTTCAGAAGAACATAGTGTCTGCTGTATTTCTGTACAGGAATTGCTTCATACATTGACTATTGTAGGTAGAATACATGTTTAACTTGCACAGTGAAAAAGGTGACACAAAAATCTGTCATTTGTTTCACTGAGGGTTATTGAAATGATTTTATCTTCAGATGATTTTCAAACATGGCTCTTCCCTACAGCAGGTTTTTGTTTTTGAAATGCAAACATTGCTAATACTAGTTTGCATTCCACATCTGATTTCATTTTTAGTGTGCATCTGCAAACTCTCCAAGTTGAGCCCACCAGCCTTTCTTTTGGCAGGCAGCTCTTTATAATATTAGACAAAAGAAACCTTTGTTCATTAGCCCCTGTTTAAGGAGACAGCTTGTGTCACTTAAAAGCATTCCTTGAGGATCTTGTTTGTGAATGGCCCAAACAATTCTCTGGTTCACCCAAGTTCTGCATACCCTGAATTAGTTCAAATGAGTTCAGAAAGTAGACAGTTTAGACAGTAGGTATTAGGTAATAAAAAACTTTTAAATAGCAGTATATAGTAAGATATTATGACAGTTTGGATGTGTGATAAAGCCACATACTCCTTGGATGCAAAAGACTTTTCATTTTCTCTTCATTTCTTCAATTAAATTACTTATATATGTTACATAATTCCAATTTAAAGGCAAACGTATGATCTGTAACATTTTGAAAATATACAAATGTATTGCGTAAATCAGTGCTTACGTTGAAGTTCATGATGATCATTATTTGGGCAGTGTGAAGTGCAGGTGCTACTGATTTTGTTGACTATCCCAGTGATGTTCTCGACCTTCCTGTCCACTATTGCCTCAACATTTTGCAAGTTGAGGAGGTTGAGTTCCTCTAGACGACCCTGAAGAGAGTTAATCTGCACACGTGCATTCTTCAGGCTGTTTGACATGCGGTTCATTTTCACCCGCATGTCTTGCACGATGTCATTATTGCTGTCGTTCCCATTGTGGTAGACTCTTGTGCTCTCGTCCCCTCTGCTCTCAGCACTGCTGGTTGGAGGGTCTCCACTGTCTTTCTGTAAGTTGACGTCCACCTGCTGTGGGCTGCATTCCACACATGAGATCTTCATTCTGTTCACTGTCTCCTTTAAGCTTTGAAGTTCCTTCACGGTCTTTTCCAGTAGTCGGAATTGCTTGGGAAGTTGGATAGTCATCGGAGGCAGTGTCAGTTGGTACGGGCACTCTTCCTCATCTTCACATTGACCAGCTGGCTTTAGTCTCACCTGGGAGCAACTGGAAACTCCAGGCGCCTTGTCCAGAACCCCAGAGGGGCCACTGCCAGCAGACTCCACACCCTGCCTGATGGCTATCAGCAGGGAACAGCATACGTACACCAGCTTCATGGTCTCGAAAGCAGAGAGGAACCAGACTGAAAGAGAATAAGATGAGAACTGCCTCAAAGTGCAACAACTTGGCCATTAATACTAGAGAGTGAGTGAGAGAGAGAGAAAGTGTGGGTGGGGCACAGTGTATTGCATAATTGGGTGTTTTTAAACTATGGGAAATTCTGCCCTAGTGAACTTCTAGAAAATAAACTCTCGTCACATTCTCAGTGTTATTTGATTTGTAAGCAAACGATGCATAAACATGCATATCAGGTGGCTTTTTCAGGACATGTCATAAACATTCCCAGTGTAGTTTAATTTCCACCACTTAAAGTACTTTGTACTGTATTGTGCTTTATAGCATTTTGTGGTGGACATTACTGTACTTTTTAAAGCATTTTTAAAGCCAAAACTGAACTTATTTGTCTTGTTAGTGCTAACAGCATCAGTTTTTAATGTTTCTATAATGCTAAATATACAGATATTTTTAATATAAACAAATAATAACACAGTTTGGCAAAATTACAGCTTGATGAAATGGAACACAATATAAAATTGTTCTCTTCATATGTGAAATTTAGCTTGACCTATATTTAATTCACACTTCATCTCCCACACATTGCTCTTCGCTGACCTGTTTGGTTTTTGGTAAATAAGTGCAATAAATGTGAACAGCAACAATGGTTTAAAAGTGTAACATTGTTTGTTGTGCTAGAAATGACACTCAATTTGAGGGATATAGTAATTTTTGTTACTATACTACATTTACTAGTTATTCAATATTTATACAATAATGTGTGAAATGTGTTATAAATACATAATTAATTCACTTTTTGTTTGGGTTTTAAAAGGATATTTAAAAATATATTTCTGATGGATTTCCACATTGTAAGATGGCTGGTTCTGGTACAGGGATAAACAATACAATCTAAAAGCATAAAATGTTTTTAAAAAACCACATGGTCAAAATCTTCATGACTAAAGGTTTTAATACAAAATCAAACCATAGGACAAGTGCACATAATTATGGCACCCAATTGTGCACTTAAAATGAACATTGAACATCCTTTCAAACCACAATGCTATGACTCAGTATTTACAAATGGGCTGTTCCTGTAGCTCAACTGGTAGAGCATTGCGTTAGCAGCACAAAGGTTGTGGGTTCGATCCCAGGGAACGCAAGTACTGATAAAAATATAAACCTTGAATTCCCTGTAAGTCGCTTTGAATAAAAGCATCTGCCAAATGAATAAATGTAAAATGTACAAATTGTTGCTTTGTACTTTTTTACATTGAGTTCTCTATATAAAGAATAGGACAGTTAAAAGTTAAAGTAATAAAAACTTCATGACCAAATAACTAAATACTGTATGCATTTGATGCTGTTTTTAATTAGGTAAGATTGATTATATTACACGTCAGGCATTCCTGTGGATGCTGAGGAATTCTGCAAAAACACTGTCAACATCTGTTTATTGGTGCCATGTGTTCGCACTGTATTACTGATGTGTTTTTATTGGCAAAAAATCATGTGTTGTCACAAAGCTAAATGTTTCTGCAATACTGGCTATGACACAGACAAGCTTTGTTTTAGTACAGAAACTGTTTTATTTTTTATTTTATGCAGATGTTTTCACAAGTCTGACAGAAATAGCTTAACAGTTTTCATATTTAATAGTCTTTATGTTTTTAAATTGGTGCTGTGAAGTAATGATGCAAATTTTCTGGAGAAATTAAAATCTGTCGTAAATATGCTCCATGATTCTTTTGTTGTTTTTACTATAACAGCAGAGAGAAAAACAACCCATAATGTAGTGGTTCACTTCAAAGCAGATCTTCCACATGTGTGCCTCATGATTTCCTGTAAACTTTACAGTAACCAACTGTAGATTCCTGCCTATTGGCTCAGTGCAAGAAGTCTCATAAATACAATGCAATAAATTATAAACTGATAACACACAAGCTGCTCCACAAGATATTCAGCTATTTTCTCTGGGTTCCTCTTGTGTGTTATAGACAGCACAGTAAATATAATTTGTATATCTATTTCAACTCCTGAGTCATTATAAGGGAATGACTTATGAATGCTGTACCAGAAAATTAATTTCAAGAAATGTATTATTAATTATTTAAATGTATTAATTATTTTAATTGAAATGGTTACTGTTGAATTTTAATGTAAATAATAATTTTTCACCCCAAGCCTGAAGTACTAAAGACTTTTAAAAGATAAATGTTTTTAATAGAATTGGCCACGCTTTATATAGGTTTATATCCGAATTATTGTCTATTGGTGACGATAATCAGAATTGCTTAGCTAATAAACACGCAGAGCAAACTAATGTATGGCACACATATGGATCTGCTCTTCGACACCTGAAATACATTCAAGCAAATTTATGAAAATGTTTAGCTTTCAGAGGTATTTAAGCAAATGTTATGTCTTTAATTGTTCTTTTTCATCTTGTTTTTAGCTTTTCTCTGTGGGAAAGATCAGTGGAGCAAAGGTGGCTCGTCTTCGGGCCAGTTTCAACCTTTTACATGAAGCTCTGAGAAGGTAAGATTGATGTTACTGTTTTTGTACAGATCATCATTCTGCCATCACCACCTGATGTCTATCGAAGAGACCAAGATAGAATATACAAATGTATAGAATATACAATTGTCCATTCTGGTTACTTTTCACAGCACCCGTAGTTACTGATTCTCACAGCTACTGATTCATATACATTTTCCAGTGCATTTCTTTAGAACATGTAAACATCTTGTTCGCATTACTGTGTGCCTCCAGTTCTCAGGAGTCAGAAATGCAGTTGCTACAGGAGGCTAAGACCTTCCGCACTAAGCTGGAGCAACAGAACCTGGAGCTGGAGAAGGCAGAGCTGTTTCCTGAGGGACACGACACTGAGGTCAGCAGCATGAAACAAAAACTTCTGCAGTCCTACAACGAACTGAAAGAGGCAGAGGAAAGAGACTATCAGATGCAGTATCAGCTAGAGTGGTAAGACAGCACTCTGCAGGGCACATCTCAGGGCAAGAAAGTTAGTGAATATGTGATTCAGCTTAGTCACTCAAAAAATATGTCCTTACATTTAAAAAACATCTCAACAGATCAAAATTTAATTGAGGAGAACATGGATTCAACTCACTGAACTTGTCCATTTACGTTTGTCCCGCCCCAAAATTCATCTGATTGGTCTGTTATTAAGCTGCTACAATGTGCCCTAACTTTAAACAATGACTTTAAAATCAGATATTCTATGTAAAACTATAGTCAGAAGATGATTTTTAAAAAAATAACTTCCGTTTCTGTTTTCTATGATTTCTGTGATCACACATTTGAGTTTTTTTGTACAAATTGCCTTACATCCTGTTTACGTCATGATTTTCGTAAAATTAAGGAAATTTCTTTCACAGAATTTTATTTCTCCTTTTTAGTCTGAAAGAAGAGAAGCGATTTGTTGAGAAAGAATACCAGAACCAGCCTAAACCAGCCGTGAGTATTTGCAGGGATCATGACACTTCTGGATAAAGAAAATGTTGAAATTTATGCCATTTCACTAGATGGACAAAACTGAGACACCAAAACAGTCATCTGTGATATTCAATATTCAGTTTCACAAATGAATTAATATTTTACTTAATAATCATTAGAATATGCTTATGAAAGTAATATATTTTAAATTATTACACTTTATTATTTAAGATTCTTCAGTTAGAAGCACTTTTAACTACTTGAAATCTTGCAAAATGAAATTCAGCTGCTGATGGCTGGCTGAAATTATATAATACTTCTAATTTCTACCATTTAATCCCTCAGTAGTTAATTATGGTTTATATGTGTTTGCATGTAAACCCTCAGGAGTTGGAAATGAGGTACATGTCCCTGAAGGACAGCTGTGAGGACATGAGGAAAGAGACCATCCAACTCAGACAGGAAGTGAAAACTTTAGCTGAAAGCATGGAGAATCAACAGAAACATATAGATAAAGAACGACGAGAGCTGGATGAGTTAAAATCCCTTGTTGAGAACAATGAAGTGAGCTAGACCCATCAATCATTAAGCATCTGTCCCACGCATTATGGTATGTGTATGAATTTAATTTTTTTTTACTTTTTGTTTAACCAGGCCGAGCTGGCTCAGGTGCTCCTTATACCTGCTCAGCTGGGAAAGGAGATTGACAGGGTCGCCCACAGGAAATTGTATGTATCTGATGTGGCTTAAGTTGATTGTTGCTTTCAAACTATGCAAATCACTGGTGACACCAGCATGGTTCATGTCCATGTGTGTACCAAAGGGAATTGGAGAAGCAGGTGTCAGTGATAGAGGAGCAGCTTATGGAGCACATGGAGCACCAACAGAGGATAGAGGCAAAGTGTGAGAAGGTAAAGGAGGCAAAAAAAGAGGTGGTCAGAGAACTGGATAGCTACAAGGCTCAGCTGATGGCTGCACAGAACAAACAAGATAGACTTCTCAAGGAGCTGCAGATGACCAAGGAAAAAGAAGCCATCTTCATGGATCAAAGGTTTTAATGGATAATACAAAATACATGATCTGGTTTAAACCCTGGTATGATATTTTGGTACAGCATTTTACCACCCTCAGCTCGCCCCTTCAGGTTTATTCATTTTATTATTTAAGGCATAGTTTGCATAAAATAATGTATACTATTTTCTGTCATAATTTACTTATGTTGTTTTATGATTTACTTCCATGGAACACAAATGGAAACGTTAGAAATTGTATCCAGACCACTTTTAAGAGGTTTTGGTTATAATTCGTTGGTGCACACAAGAGTTCATAAAACTCCTTCCCACCAATCAAACTTAAGTTCTAAAGTCTCCGAAACAAAACAAAAAAAATATTTTGTTATGATTGAATATGATGCTATAACGAAATGACTTTACATTACAGGGGTTTGCTGGACGTTACCATGGAGCAGGTTGTGGCTGAGTGCAGGTCTCTGCGTGATAAACTGGCCAGAGACACGCGGGTGAAAGACAGGCTCCTTCAAGCCCTGAAGAGGAAAGAACTGCAGCTGAAACAGGGCAGAGATACTCTCAATCACACTCAACAGCAGCTTGACAGGACCCAGGCTCAGGTTACTCATAACACTCCTGACATCTAGACCCTTAAATTCTTAAATCTAGAAGGCTAAATAGATGCAGTGTTAGTGTTGTTTGCTAAGGCAGGCATTACTATTATCATAGCTTGTTACGTTCTTTCGTAGATTTTTCAAAATCACCAACCCTAAATATTAAACTTTACCATGTCACTCTACCTGCACCTCTACTTGTACCAATATGTTAAAGAAAGGACACAAGCCATAGGAAACAGCCGTTTTGGGGTGGGCTATTTTGACTTGGGCTATTTTGGCTGATGGTCGACTAATCAACCATCAGCCAATTACCTAGAATACCAAAGCAATCATATAACAATCTTCTAAGAACCACTCAGAACATTGTGGCAACCACATAAAGAACTCCCTGGCAATCAGCCTTCTGGAAGTATTTTAAGAAGCAAATTAAGTAATTAAGTCTTTTTTATAACAATCTGTAGTGGAGTTTTACTATAGACGCAATTTACTATAGATGCAATACTGAGTCATCTCAGTATTGATGTTGAAATCATTCGTCTCTCACGCTAAGCACAGACATGCTGATGAATCATGCTAATTTTATGATAAGAGGAAATTGCATTTCGTTGCTCTGTACTTGTACATGTGTAATGACAATTACACATGTGTAATGACAATAAAGTTGAATCTAATCTAATCTAAATGAGATGTTAGTTTCAGGTGTAGCACTTGGCTAATGCTGAGAACTGGCATTACTGTTTAAATAGATGAGCATAAATTTGTTTGTTCCTAATTCATTCTAAATTTTGATTTTATAGCTATATATCAGATTTCTTTGAAAACACTTGATGCAAAACTATTGTTGTTCTTCATGCGATATGGCTTCATTTATATAACAGTAGTTGATTCATGTTTGAGACATTTGTTCTCCTTGATTACCAATTTGCAAATGTACATTTCTACATTGTCATGCTAAGTGTTTCTTCATGTTAAGAATCTAGGAATGTCATGATTCGTAGATTTTTCTTTTGTGCAGAGGGATGCAGTTCCAGATGGTGACTGCTTATTGCAGAGAAGAAGGGATATTGAAAATGAAGTGGAAAACCTAAAACGCAGTTTTATTATCAAGGTACAAACTTAATGTACAAGCAATTGACATTAACATTCAACCTAACATTGCAAGATATAGTTCAAAATATATTTTTCATGCTATGCGTTTGTGTGTGTGTGTGCGTGCGCATGTGTGTGTGTGTGTGTGTGTGTGAGAGTAGCAGTCTATGGCAGGGCTGAAGGTCCAGCTAGCTGAAGAGTATTTGGAGCAAGAACAGGCTCTGATTAGAGAGTGTCATCAGCGTAGAGATGAGCTTCATCACCTCCATCGTCTCATACTCATCAAAGCAGACGAGAGAGAGCAGAAGAGCCGTGAGCTGCTCAAAGCTCAGGTACAGACTGAACTTTATTTACTCCACAATCCCAAACTGCTACTGCAAACTTACTGCTGTACGCCCCATAAAAAGTATTTTCACACGATGTCTAAGCTTCTCTTTCTCATACAATGATCAGGGGCCTTCAAACTCCAAAAAACAACATGAACATTGACCACATACTGTACATACAAACCAAAGTCCTGGTCCTGAACATTTTTTTAAATGTCATTTATGTCAATGTTGTTTGCTTTCATTGTCAAACTTGGCATGACACAATGTTAGGTGGCAAATGATGCTTGCTGATGGATATCAATGTCATTACAGCTAAAATATAAGCGATCCAAGCAAGATTTACAGGGAAAAGGTCTGGTTATTCAAGAACACAAGAAACAGAGTCAGGAGACCCAGTCAAGGTACTCAAACTCTAGTAAAATAGCTTCTTATTTATTTAATTAAAAGAATATAGAATCATTGAGCTGATATAGAAATAACTCTGTTTGTTAGCCTGTAATGTGCAAATGTTTCTTAAACGCATTGATGCTGTCACCAGGCTGAATGTGTTTGCTAAGCTGTATGAAGTCACCAAAGGTGAGCGGAACAAATACATGAGTCTGATCCAGATCTCAAAACAGAATCTGACAGAAGTGAAAGAGAAGCTGAGTAAATTGGAAGAAGAAATTGAGGTTCTGCAATCGACCGCTTTAAACAAAGACAAGTACCTTAAACATTCATATTAAACTTCTAATGCTATAGCAAACTAATACAATACCCCCTTACAGTTTATTCATTATTTGGTTTCATTCAAGAATGCTGCAGAAGTCCCGTCTGCAGCACACTCACAGCTACACGCTTAGAGACCGTATGAAGAACGAGATCTCAAAGGTCTTCCAGGTTTTGCAGGACATGCACCAGAAGCGAGAGGAGCAAAAGATGAATATCGGCAAGCTAACGCACACAATCAACATGCAGGAGCAAATTCTGTTGCACTTGCGGAAAAGCTACGAGGCTGCCATGCGTGGACGCAAGGAACGGTAAAAGAAAATATAGGGAACATCAGATGATTTTTGTCAGGAGAATTGCATGCTAGCTATTGCATGCACTGTTACCTCTGTGTTTTTGTTGGCAGGGGTCTGCAGCTTGTGGAAAGAGAACAGGAGTTGTGTATTTTTTACGAGAGGCTAAATAAGCTGGAGGATGTGATGCAAGATGGCAACATGAAGATCCATGTCCTGGAAGACGAGATCAAAGGCCTGAAGATTCTCCAGAAAGAGCAGGACAGACAGATCAACCTACACAAACAACAGCTGCCCTGCATCCGAGTCCTGCAGGAGGAGAGCACTCTACTACAGATACAGGTAACTAACTCCAATATAGCACAACACAAACATGACAAAATCTGAACTCAGAAGCAGACACACACCCAAGGACTTTGTAGTCATGGAGCTCCACCAAGACTTTAAGACTTCAAGTTTATGTTTGCAGAAATGTTTATTGGATTGCTTGGCCTTGGTATCCATAGAAGTTTCATAAACCGTGTCAGTACACTGCCAGTCAAAATTTGGATGCATATGCTTGTTTTTGTTTTTTTTTCACATTTCTAAATAATAGTAAAGTCATCAAAACATATAATACAACCTTTTTGCATTATACTAGGCCTCTTTTTTAAACAGTTGTGAAGAATTTCCCATGTTTGCTGGGCACTTATACTTTTCTTCTAAAAAAGTTAAATCACTAAATTCTTAAGTAGGTTTATTTTTGTACAAACCAAATTTAAAGCTTTTTTTTGTACAAAGCATTTAAGCATAAGGCTTGGTATCTAAACATTCATCCTCCAGTGTACCAAAACCTTTAACTTGTAATGTAAATAATACCTACTGTATACCAAACCTACCCTTTTTGGAAACCTACTGTAAACCAAAAAGTTCTACCAATGCCTAATAATAAAGCACACAATGAACATACTGTCTATAAAGGAATGAATTACATTGAACGTTGCATTGTTCATATTATTCCAATCATTTGTTGCCCTCTATTTTAAATAAACATTGAGGATTCGCTGTATTAGTTTTATCAACATCTGCTTCCTTTATTAACATCTACTGCATTAGAGTAGATAGAATAACACATAAATGTGAAATCATTTTACCAGTTAAAGTTTCTGCTTTCAAGAGCTGCTGTAGAGTCTAAATAACACCCAAACACCAAACTTAAGAAACACAAAAATTAGGTATGTCACCAGACACTGCATAGAATAACAGGAACAAATGCAGTATTTCTCTACAAACATTGGTACATAAAATTACTTTTGTTTCAAATGCACTGTGAGAAACACTGAATGATAAAAATATAAACGGGCCGACATGCTGCTCTAGTTTGGTCACGTTGCAAGGCGCTGCTCAACCAGTGTAGCCACAGTGAAAGTACTAACAAGGTAATGTTTAAGGTATCTCCTGCCCGGTGCAACTGTAATCTCTGCTTAAGATGAACAGAGGTCAATGGAGGGATGAAGGGGATCAGTGGACGTGGGAACATCCTGAAGATTTGATGCAAATAATGACATCTCCACCTGCAGATAACATATTTTTGTGTACTTGTACAATAAGATCTGACTTCTCAGATCTTCTTGGGTCTCACATAATGGTCTGTACCAATGCTTGGGATGCTAAACAAGCCAAGCGAACCAATCTACTCTTCATGGAATGTCGGAAAACTCGCCAAGTGAAAACAAAGGATTAGGAGTCAGACCCCAAACACTTTTCACTGTCCCACCTTTTATTACTGTAATTTATTAGAATGTTAAATAAGGCTTCCATTCATTGGCTTGGAGAGACCTGAGAATGACCTTTCTTCTCCAACTCTTGGCATATCATGTTAATGTGTTTGTTTTGTGTGGGTTTGTGTTGCATTGTTGGGTCACATCTTAAGTCTCACAGTAAAGAGTCTTAAGTCTCTTTCACCCCTCTCACAGGTCAGTATAAAGCCACATAGACATCTAGCTCAGTATTTCAGCTTTGGTTGTTTTCTGAAATATTTGTTCTCGATTCTTTGTCTTTATGTCTTCTGCTTAAAGCTATTTAGTGCATGGAGGATGTTCAGCAGTAGCTAAGTTCTCGGTTGTGAAATTTTATGAATTTTGTGTGAACAAAATGATCAGAATTCCCACACTGCCCCACAAAAACCACTCCCACCGCTTTAACTGCCATCCCAGACACAAATATTCAGTCTTTAAATGTTTATTCTGGTGTTTCTTAGGGTCAACAAGTACATCATGTCATGTTGGAGCTGGCTGATTTTTCTGTTGTGACATACTATAGCTGGAAGCACTGGGGTAAAGTCTTACTGAAGAACCCAGTGACACATTTGCAGCCAGCCTGACGCCATCTGACTAACTAAATGATTTGCAAATGGAGCACAAACTTGCACTCATGTACAGTGCTGTACTACATAACCGCCTTAATGAATTCAGTGCATGTACAGGGTGGTCCACCCACTAAAAATCTCTAAAAAATGTACAAAGTAGCTTTACAGCACCTTTACAGATAAATAAGACAAAATACAACTGTTATACTGCATACAGTACAGTCTGTGCCTGTGTATATAACTGTGTAATGAGAGCAGAATGCTCAGAAAAGGTCTTAAATAGCCTGATTACATTCTCTACACTGCACAGATTGGCAACATTTTAAGAATGTGGACAAGATCCTCTTGTTGTTCATTGTCACTTCTTGTGTTTGACGGAATGATTGTTTTGTCTGTATCATAGCTGTCAGAGAGTAAAGACACAGTGACAGAACTAGAAAAGAGTTTAACGGACATGAACAGAGCAAAAGTTCTGAGTGGAGAAGATCCATCTCCTGAGGAACTCATCAAGAAGATTGAACAGGTAGGACCGAAGAGAGTGTTCTGGTACATGAATCACACAATGTAAAGCACAATTGGAGTTTTTGAATGGTCGTGATGTACACGTGTGTGTCTAGTTAGAGGTTCACCTGGCAGATAAAGAAACTCAGCTATTGGAAATGGAACTGGTGTACGAACAGGTCACACACCTCTCCCAGCGAATCCAAAGCAGAGCTGAAAATGGTAAAGAAGACACACTTCAGCTGGCCAAAAAAGTAAGCTCTCTTGCTTCCTGACCCTCTTTAACCCGTCCTCCAATTTGACAAAACCTCAGTGACATGTTGTGTAACTGAAACATTGTGCATTTACAGTAAAGCGTCTGTGTGTTTCAGGTGAATGAACTGCAGGCTCAGATCAGGGAGTGCACGCGTAAAATGATGGCGGTTGTGGCGGAGCTGTCCATGCGGCAGGCGGAGTCTATGAGCCTGCAGCAGGAGATGAAGGAAAAGAAGCTACAGCTGGACTCGTGTCAGAGCCGTCTGGAGCATGGCCTGCCCCCCTCAGACCGCATAGAGGAGGAGTGGCTGCGATGCCTCCGAGATCAGCACAGACGCCAGGCTGACGCAGAGAAAAAAGCCAGGGTCAGCCTCTGAATACCATCAGCCTCTCAATACCATTAAACACCCTCAATGTTATGTGCAATACAGGCACAAATGTTACAGTGTCTATTAAACAAAAAAGTAGCTGATCCTGGATTAGTGGATACAGATCTTTATTCTGTACATGTACAGGTTTTACTTTAACCCATAAAGAAAATAATCATTTTTAAGGATTTGTAATTGTAATTAATTTGTAAATTTTTATGCTTATGTTTTACTTTTGAAAAAACTACTTTAGGACCATTAGGATTTTTACATGAGAATTAGAAACCACCCTATTGATCAAAAAGTAGAAAAAAGGGATTTGTTGTCAATCTTTATTCTACTTTTACTACTTTTCTAAAAAGTACTGTATTAAATTTATTTGAATATAATAAGAAAAACTATTAAGAAAGTGGAAATTGCAAAAAAGTGAAATGTGACCTGGACATTGTTAGTGAGATTTACCCTTTTAATAAATTTAGGTCAAGGATGAATTTAGGTGATTGGTTGCATTTAAATATATTTTACAAGCATAGAGCAATTAATTGTAAGCCAATGTCTAATAAACAGTTTTCTCTCCGTGATGTTTTAAAGCTTTAAATGTTACAGTATTAGAATTTACAGTTAAACATACAGCAGAAGTAAATATTTAAATCACAGTGCTATTAACACCATGTTTGTGTCTCTATGTGTGTTTGTTAGCTGGCTGAGGAGGATGAGTGGAAACAGCTTCCAAATGGTGTTTACACCACGGCTGATCTCCGACCCAACGCTTACATCCCTGCTGATGACCCTTTGCCTGTGCCTAAAAACTACGGAGCCCTGGCCCCCTTCAAACCCGTCGAGCCTGGTGCCAACATTCGCCACATCCGCAAACCAAAACCTAAACCTATTGAGATTTAAAAGTGAGTCCTTCCATCACCAGCAGATTGATGACATTTACACATATGACATTAAAACTCCAGATGTTCTCCTATTTCTGAGGAATCTGGTTCATTTCCTCAGTACTAGTGATGTTAACATTAGACTTGTTAGTCGTATGGGTTCAATTTCCTGGATGAGTTTATGCTCAGGAGCTCTGTGAATCATCTGATGCTGGTATGCTGGGAATTCAGAGAGATCCTTTAAACATCTGCCAGAGCTGAGGGCTGGGAGAGAACGTACGTGTGATGCTTTGCCCTATGGAATCAGAAATATTTTACACAGCCTAATATTTCAGTCCCTTCCTCATAGGGTTTTGTTTCTCTTACAAACATTTATGGAATTCTATGGAATAGTCCTCTACCTGGATATCACTTGATATTGTTGAAGGTTGCATGTTCTTATATAACAAATAGCTAATTATTTTTTTAAATCATAGTAAAATGAATTTGAGTAATTTTAGAATTTTAGTAATTTTACTAATATTTAACTACATACTCAAGTATGTATAGAATAGAAGCTATAACTAAGTAAACATTAAAGATTAATTAAAATAACTAGTTACAATCTTGACACAGCTGTACAAAATGTGAAACATGCAGGTCGCAATCCAAATAATATTTCATGAAATGACAAAAATCCTTTACAACTGACAAGCTTTTTATTTACCGAATATGAACAAATAGGTATAAGTTTGTTATATATGTACAAATATACCCAGAGTGACCCCATCTGGTATAAAAATCCCTTTGTTTTTTTTATTGGTTCTTTTCTGGCCAATTTATAATTTCCCCCATACGTACTGGTATATCTAAAAGTAGTCTGTGCATGTCTATCACGGGGCAAAAATATGATTACTTAAAGAGGAAAACATCAGCTACGAATTAATCTTCGGTCGAACTGATTTTGGGCTTTTAGTAATATTGAATACTTAAATCATTATTACAGTCTGAGTGTTTCCCTTTTATTGGGTTTGTGCTTTTTTGTTTCTTCTCCACAAACCTGACATCCACGTTTTCCTGCTCTTTAGAAGAGTTCAAAGCTAGAATACAACACCACACAATAATTACAGTCAATTACAACACTTATTCTTCCTGAATATGTTTCATGAATGACTCATCTCTGAAGCTACTACCTTGTTCTTCTCTGTCTGACAGAATCTTGCTGAGGTAGTTCAGAGGCTGTAGTCCAGCAATGATGTGCCTTATAAAACAATTACATGCTGAGCTAATAAACATGGAACTGTGCAAATTACTGTCAAAAGAGTCAAAACCTTTATTCAAATTCCTAGGAAACATAACAGCAGTTGATTCTTTGTTATAGGCAAAAAACATCTGAACAGCAGCTGTAGTGTTTCATTCAGCGTCCAGTGTAATAAATGTCTCATTTGAGCATTGTTCACTTTTTTGGCAGATTTTAAAGTAGTTTTGCACTAAGGAGTTTTTCCAAAGAAAGACACTCCCACCTCTGTCCTCTGGATACTTGTCCAGAAGAGTTCTAACATATTCTCTGGAAATACATGCGGAGGCGACAGGGTGATCCCACTGCTGGCTCACTTTCTGCACCAAACACTAATTACAAAGAAACGTCATAACAATCTTCATCAAAAGGAACTAAGGAATAAACTGGAATGAAAATTCATATTCTAAATGTTTCCAAAACAAAGGGAAAAGTTATGATCGGATGACTGCCTTGCTATAGAGACCAGTTGGGCAATTGGCTTGTATTTTTCTGTTGTATTTTCCTCACCTTCTCACTTGGCACCAGTAGGACTACAAAACAGAGACTGAAGCCCAAAGCACATGCTGTGACTCAGCGAAGGACTGCAAACATGGTCACATTCCATTTGATTTACATAAGAACAATTACTGACATCTTCAAAAGCAACCTGATTAAGAAGTGTTTTGGAAATACGGGAAGCAGTCACACATGACAAAGAGTTTCAGAAAAGAGTATAAATAGAAATATTACCTCAAGAAGTTTCCTTAGAATGCTGAACTTTAGCTGATGAAAACAGATGGGTGAGGGAGGCAGAAAGAAAATTGTTAAAATAGGCATGAAATTATTGTTAAAATATGCACCCCTAGAAGCACTGGCTCCTTAATGATCCTGTTTATTAAAATGATTAAGACTTTAGTTATTGAGATCCAGCAGCAGATTGCATAAAAGTTCAGTTTTTTTAAGTTTAAAAATCTGATAAAAATATATGAAAAAATGAGAAGGAGAGTCCTGTTTTACTGAATATATTTGTCTACTGGCAATCACAGTTGTACAACAGCATACGTACAAATGTTTTCTACACAGTTGTACAAAACATTATCTAAATAATATAAAAATAGTAATACAATAATAGTAGTGGACCGGAAATAACTGACTATATACAGGCAGTAATTGTAAATGCTCTTACAATTGAAAATTAAGGTGGAGTTCAAAGGATTGCATTGACACAGCTAAATGAAATACATAGCTACAATATTACAAGTTGGGTCTGTCATAAGGCATGAAACAAATGGTTTGGTGAGCTGCAAAAGCCTGTGATCCACTGAAGAAAAGTGTGCCTTTGGAAACAAGCACACTCAACATAACTTACACACAGACACACACACACACGCACGTCATTCATGATGTTTTATTACTTCTAACCGATAAACAACTGAAGCACCAGGTCAGTAATTCATCTACAAATCGTCTTCAGCCAAACTGTTTGTGTCAAAGAGCGCCTCCACCCAGAAAATCTGGCATGCTTAAGATTTTAAAAACAGCTCTTTTACCTACAATCAGCACAAACATTTGACACACCTAAAATCTGCTCTATATGGGATCCATTTGGATTTTGGAGAGATTAATGTTTAGAGAGTTTGTGGTCAGTAATGGGAGAACTACAGGTTTTTCTTCCTCTGGCGTCATTAAACAAGTTTTAAAAAATGTCTAAACTTGGAAAAGAAAGACATACCACCTAATTTTTTCTTGGAAATGTGAGAACATTAGCTCTGTTTCAAATCTTAGTGAGCTGGCGTTTTAGACAGCGTCATAGACATGCTTTCAAAGCTGTACCCTCTAAGTTGCCTCATTGTAACTAAAATCTAAGGCAGAATATTTTTTTTCTGGAGAAGCCAATCCCAGAATGCATTGTATCAAGTGAAAAATAAAATCAACATGGCAGAGGGGAGACAAAAATGTACAATATAAATAGATTTAATTCAATACTTAAAGACAGAGATAAAAATAGTTCTGAATTGCTTTTTTAACAATTTTTGTTTGTGCTGCGTATTTGTGTGATTACAAAAGTATTTTATTGTTTGCTTCTCACATGCTAATATAAAACCTATTGAAATTTAATGTATGTCTAGTCCCTTTTGCACTGAGTTTCAAAACAATTTCTTAGGAGGCCCCATTTCGGTTTGTACAAAAAAGAAAGCCAGGCAACTCACAATTTTGCAAGAGAGCTAAATGTTCTTAGATGGTATGCAGGTTGTGAGACTTTTCTTTTAAGGTTCATCTTACCTGGAGGAGGGGGAAACAGAGCCCATGACTTCCATATTGCAAAACATATGACAAAGTTTACATTACATTACATTTGAAGCATTACATTTTTCACTCCTAAAATTAGCCCACAGGAATACATTCAGGCAAAGCCTCCAGGGTCCTAACAGGGTCTTAGCTTTTGCCACAGCAATTCCAACATTTGCCAGACAAGTTCTAGCTAAAAAGAAAAAAATATGGTCATATATTGAGAACATATCACAGCAGGGCTGAGCAATCTTACATTGCCACTGTTAGGATTCAGAACGGTATACATTGACACACAAGTGAAAATGGAGTAAAATAATATTTTATCATTTTAATTGAGTTGTTTACTTCATAACTGTGGAAATAACTGAAAATAAATGTGGAAATAAAACTGTACTGCAGGAATAAAAATCTGACCCCTGGATTCTAACAGACGTTTGTTTAAAAAAATTTGCCAACCCCAGTATTACAAAAAACGCAGATTCAGGACAACACCCATCCTCTCTAAAACTACTAAAGAACCTATTAGGATATTAAATGACTAACAAGCCCACACTGTTGTCACGTGAAAACTGACAGAGAATATAAAGCATTCACAAAGGGGTTGTGAATCTGACTCACTTTCCCTTCCTGTTTTCATAGAGACACAAGCACTTCCCCAACTTTAGTGTTCCTTTCTCACTTTGGTTTCACTTGAGCAAGCTCACAAACTCACACACTTGCATTAACATTCATTCAGGAAGATTTGCACGATTTGTTAGATCCTCATGTTCTTTTAGGACTGCAAAAACAGGAAGCACCACCACATGTCCATCTGCTTCCCCACTAGCCTCTAAAATGGGCCTAATCTTGTGTCAGCTTGGTGGAAACAGATATATGTGCATATCTTATGCTTTGCTTCCCTTACATAACAAGAGCCTAGTGCATTATGGGGGTTGGTTTAATGTTCCCAGCAGGAGGGAAATAACTGTGTTTTGGAATAAGAAGAAGTGTTTATTGACCACAGTAAGCTGTAGCACCGTGTCGATAAAGGAGATGTGTCATAATGAGAATGAGAGCTGTGACATAATGATTTTAGAATAAGCAAACACAAGCACATACCAGTTTTGCAGCAGAGTTCACCATCAGCATATCAATCTTTTTCCCCAGTCATAGTAAATGCCTGTTCAAGTGTTCTCTGAGTTTGGCCACCATATGGAAAATGCAACACAAATATAATAAATAACATAATTATAGATTTTTTTTTTGTTTAGATTGTATAACATATATACAGGATAATGTAGTACAGTCAGCTGGTCATTATTGCAAAACTGTGATCGAACTGACATCATACCAATTATTAAATATTTAATACTTACAAAATAAATACATATTGACATAACATGTTAATTTTAGGTAAAGTTATTTCATTATGTAAGACAAAAGAGACAGTGAAGTAACACTAAAACAAACTAGCATACCAATGCAGTAAATAAATAGCCCTAAAAAACAGTCAATTTTACAGTGTAGCAGTCATTAAAAAATTATAGAATATAGAATGCTTTAGAATAAAGTATTGAAAAAGGGCGGTGTGAAAAATAAAGCGAATGTTTTTACATTAAATGTATCTACAGTCTACAATAAACTGTATCAACTGTAGCATAAAGCCAGTTCAACAAAATCTTAGTAAACACTGAATATAGTGCAACTATGTGCAAATGATTCATCCAATCTAAGTGAATAATTTCAAGAATGACTCACTACAGGTTCTAAGATTTGTTCATCTTGTTTTGTTCAAACCAGAGTGGGTGGCCCACAGAAGAATAAAACTTAAGGACTATGACAATCAAGAAAATGTGAGAGTCAGGTCCTCTGTTTTTGGTTTGGGCTTTTATTGTGTCTGTCATTGAAAGAGTTTATAACAACCCTAGCCTAACAATCTGCGCTTGTGTCCTATTAATATTAATGTTGATTTTAGCTTCTTTGATCTGTGACGTGTCTATATTTTTGGTGTTTATAGCAATAAAAGGCCCAGCAATCACCAGGCCCACCTGCGCCCTCTGCTGTTGGTCTTCCTCCTGAAATAGCGGAACCACATGCCTGTCTGGAGCGGATGTCAGAGAGACTGAAATTTAATTGGAGGGTTAAGTGAAAATTTTTTATTTGCCCCTAAATCTATATAACTTGCTTTCTTCAACGGAACACAAATGAGATGTTCTGAGGAACTTATTACTGCTCATACGCAGTCACACACAGCACAAGTATGACGGGAACTCTTGGAAAAACATGGAAGTACATCTGCAAATGTGTCACACAGAGCACACGTCTAAGTTCTCCATGGGCTGTTCTCGATACATCAGGATCCGTAATCTGACAATGGCAGGAATTTTTCTCTCTTAAATAAAAATAGTCACATTGTATCTAAATTCAGGTTTTATAGCTGTCCAGAATATCTTGAATGTTTCCTATGTCCAGCCTACCCCTGGTAGTAAATGATTGGCTCACAGTGAAATAAACATCCAGCATTTATTCAGATAAAAGGTATTCAGATAAACACAAGATAACAAGATAGAATCAGTCGTCAGTGTGTATGTTTTGTGAGTAGGAGTCCATCACTCTTATATAACATTGGAATTCTTCCTCCCCTTTTCCCTCTAATGAGAAGCTTGATTAAATACAGATAAACCTGAAGAACGATTACGTCCAAACTAGAGAATGTGACCCTGAAACTCAGACTTGTTTTTTTTTCTGGGTGAGTATAAAAGTTTTACAGGATTGGTCAGAGCTAAACAATCTCACGAGTGTCCTTTCATTGACACTACTTGCCATTTATACATTCCCAAATGCTAAATGTCCACCATGGATAGAACTCTGGAGATAAGATCAAACAAGAAAAAGGCTTTGAAATCAAATGAATCATTTCAGATTCATGGTTTGTTTGACTTATGGGTCTCATCCGATGTCAAAATCAAACATACTTGGCTCGGACAGATCAAATATAGAAAACTTTTTCTGCAGAACTCATTTTTTACTGATTTTTGAGTTTCAAGATTAGAAATGTACTTGTTTTAAATCCTGATTAGTTTGATTATTCCTATTAAGAAGCAAGTGCTGCACCCCACTTCACTATTTGGCACTTTTTTGTGTAACATGCTCTTGCTTTCCCACAAGCACACACACACACACACACACACACACATACTTGCAATAGCCACATGTCTTTCTCCACCCAGTTTTTGGTGTTGTCCTCGATGTTCCAAGGATAGTGTGTTTGGAGGGGGAGTTCTACAGCAAAAAAAAAGGAGTATTATAAAACTCCCCAACCTGGATTCTGATTGGATGATGCAGTGTTACAGCTCTGCTGAAACAAAATATTACTACAAATGTTTGTTTAGTAAGCAACAGCAACAGTAATCACTGTACAGAATCCAACAAATGACTATTAACTAAAATGAACTGTAGCGCCAACATTTTTATGTGTGCCTGTAGGAATACATCCATATAGCACAGGGAAAATTATTACTTTTGATTACATAACCTTTTGTATTCCCTCTGCATTTGAGGGATTTAATATTGTTTGGCAACTGTAACTTACAACTCGCATTCCTAAATATTGTAAGAGCTCAACCATATTCACTATATTATAATACAAGTTGTTATGGGTTAAAATTCACTATTGTTCACTAATTCACTCATTTTTTTCTTACATGCAAACTCTTAGCCTTTGACCCAGAAAAAAATATATATAACAGCAGTATTATAACATGATCCGTTTGACAAATAAAAGTTCAGCTTCAAAAGTTCAGTTCAGCTGACAATGTGTCAACTTGAACTGAAGCCCTGGCAAACGTTATAGGGGGATTTTAATTTTCATTTTGGTTTCTTTCAACATCAATGTTTTGGTTCCAGATTGACAGTTGTAAAATCTATTTCACAACTCAAACATTTCCTGTTGTTGAGTTTCCCACTAAAACTCTCCCAGATTTAATTAATTAGATAAGGATTCCTGCTCATCTGCAGCGATCACTGGAATTATATTTAGGCCTCTTCTGCCACCTCGTGTTTCATAAGGAAACTGCAACTGTTTATTGGCAGTGTCTACGTATATTTATCACGAACATTTACACTTATTAAGTATATTTCAACATGACACATAATTTGCAGCCGTTTTACTTTTGTAATGTTACATTGTAATGTAAAACTGAAACAGAAAAAAATGTTTTTGGATTTGATTGAATGGTGAGAATGCCAGATTCAGGTATAAAAACAAGTTTAAACTTTTAAATAAAGCTTCTAATGCGTTTTAAGTATTTTATGCAAATGTACCCCTTTAAATTAACATGGAAAACAAGTTACTTCTTGTGCAAATAGGTAATTTTAACTGAAAGGTGTTTGCATCCCAGCAGATCTCGTTGACCCTGTACACGAATATTTTGAGTCTGTGCATGTGGAGTGCAGCCTAAATAGTATCTTTTATCTTTCCTTTAATTACTGGATGAAGGGAAGCTGTCCTTATCTCCTCTCTCAGTCACCTCTAGTTCTATCAAAGGATTTGCCTGCAGAAAGACCAGCATGCATTGCAGTGCAGCAAGCTGCTGGGCTTCAGGCCTGTCTGAATTGAGGAGCTCAAGCAGGAAGTCATGATTGAGCTCCCTGGTGTACATCCTGACAATTCTGATATACAGCGGCCTCCTACCAGAGATGGTTATAACCTCACTGCCCGAACCCAGAGCTTCAATATATATTTATCTGCCCATATTAGACAGAAAACAGAATCTATAGCCCGGAAATACACACACATACAATACATGAAATACAGAATCAATTTTACAAGCAATACAGTAATGAAAATACAAGCAATACAGTATTATGAAGGCTCACCTGAAAAGAACAAACTTTAGCAGGGCAGGCCTTGCTGTATACAGTTGATCAAGTGCAGGAAGTGGTCTTAAAACAAATAGAAATCTGGATAAAAACATAATTATTTATTTGCATAATTGTGAAAAAGGCTCTTTATGTTAGAATGTAGGTTTAGAAATGATGGCTGCACTGACCTAGATAAGTAAAGATAGGATGGACATTTGGCTCATTAGCAGGTGCAGAGCTAAATGAGTTAAAGGTGCAGTCAACACTGTTGATATTTGAAATCGACACGCAAACAAACACACCCCTCTCTTCACTGCTCCACCATCAAAATGACGAACACGCTATGTAACACAGGCAACATACACGTGTTATGGTGGTGTGGTGATCGGCCCCAACCACTTTGTTTTTTCTCCTACAAAGCTCCTTTTTACAAGCATCAATTTGAATGGCTCAAATGATTTATTAGGTTTAGCTAAGAAAAAGCTAAGAAAAACTCTCTTTTCCATGATAGTTTAGAAAGTAAACAAAATATTAGTAAATGTGGAGAAAGTGTTTCAGTGTTTTTCAATATGGTCTCAATGTGATTTCATATTGTAGAGCCCATACTAAACTACCTATTGAATTGGTGAACACCTTTAACCTGAGACCCTCTTCCTCCTTTATCTCTTGATAGTGATTGTATCTGAAGTTAACACACCTGTAACCAAACCAGACAAGACCAAAATTCTCATAAATGAATCCCTACAAAGCTTCTTTCTAAATAGCTAGAGGGTTCCACTGAAGTTTATTTTTTCCCATTAATTAGTTTGAATGAACTCACTGACCTCATAAAAGTGACAGACGAAATGTTGGGCATCTCTAATGGAAGCTTAAACTGTGTATAAAAGCATGTGTTTTCTAATTACTCCTCTAAACATTGTAAAATAAAGCAGTCAAAGAAGAAATCGTGACACTAAAAAAATGTAAACGTTTACCATAGTCTCAAAGTTCACTCAAAAATCACTTGTTTGAACCAACAGGACTGATTTTATATATTTCCTTGAACATTTTTTGCATTTTTGATTTATTTATAACATTAGATTTTCATCAGCAGATAACTGAATATTGTTTCCTCGAAATCTGTTAAATAGTTAAACACTAGGGGGCGACTTCCCAGACAGGGATTAAATAAATCAGAACAAGGCTAATTCTACTTAAATTAATCTAAAAATGAGGTCTAGACATTGTGCTTTTATTTTAAGTCCCTCCGGTTTAATAAAATGTCAGACATAATCTGTTTACTAATAGAAAATGTGAGTTACTGTGAACTGCTCGTATCTAACTGCATGTGTTTCGGGATAAACAGATTAAACTAATGAACAAGACTACCTTAAACAAGACTGACGTTTAAAAAAAAATCTCTTGATTCTCCATAAAAAAATTCTATATTTTTTGATGAGCAGAATGACTTAATGGACAAGGTGAGTTTTGCACTTAGAAGTGTTTTGTGCTTAGGATAATAGGATGGGATGCTCTGCTGTCCTCATTGTTCTTTGCCAGCCTTTCTATTGAAACATGACAGCTGCTGCACAATAAGAAAACAATTGCATTTAGAAAGAGCAGTAAAATCAGTGTAGTAACAGTACAGAGTAATTTAAAGCAGGGATCGGCAGCCTGGGGGCCATATACAACCTGTTGTATTTACAATGTATTTTATGTTTTAGTAAAGTAAAATACAAGGGCAGTAAAGTCTTTTAATCAAAGTTCTGATCATTTGCCTTTACATTTGTGTTTTTGTGTTGCAAATGGACAGACAATGCAAATTAGACTTTCCTTGATAATGTTGAAGTAGTCTTGCTTGTCAGTTTATTTTT
>JAZGTK010004627.1:0-24096 GCA_036877625.1 Ambastaia sidthimunki
CTAAAGTCTCTTGCTCTAGATGTACATTTATAATTGATTAGATGTAAATTATAAAGAAATGTCAGACACAACTCAATCAAAAATGAACAGGCAAACACAGATGATATTCAAAAAGACAATTTATTTTTTTTCCCCCAAAGCCCAGAGAGGACAATAGTGTATGCTGGAAACAGCCAAAAGAACAATCCATTTTTTCTTTGGTACCCCCAAAAAAATTAAAACCTTAAGGCAACTACAGCAACTACATACGGTCTAAATGTGTTAAGTTCAGTAACCAAATCACCACTCACAAATGGTGCTGTTGAAGCAAAAGATCTTCCCAGACAGATAGAGATAGAGCTACTGCAAACTTCAGTTCAGACCAGTAAAAACCATCATTTAACACCATTATCCCACACCCATCTAATAACAGGTCAAGTGATTTGTGTTGCGCTGTGTGTGTATGCATATGTATATATACATAAACACACTGTTTTAGAACTGGTATACATTCCTCAGGATTACAGAAGCAGGTCTATGAGAAGGCAGGATGCCATCAAGTTTTACAGGAATTGTAAAGGTCTCATTTCCAGCATCAGTAAACTTCACACCCTTCTTCAAAACTGAACTCAATGTGTTTTAGGTATCGATTCTGATGTGCCACAGCAAAGCATTACTGTAATACTCTTAAAAGAGAAGTCTCATTTGCAGTTTCTAAATGATTCAGAGGTTTAAACGTAAGGTGATAATACCAACATAGTAAATCAGGCTATTACGAAAAAAATATTCCTCAAGTAAAAGCAAGCAACTGCTGAATTCCTCATACAGTTCTGCTATTTTGGCAGGGGGATGTTTTTGAAAGTTACTAAATCACACTGACAGTTAAAAAAGGATCGTTACAATTGAATCGGCCCCTCCACCAAGCCCGGCCGCATTTTTCCAGTAAAGCGAAAGCTTGGTATCCTAGTAACACTTCATCCGTATTCAACAACAGTGGCACATAGCGACAGTGAGCACAAAGGGACGTAATCCACCATATGGAGTTCAATTGTCTACGGCAAACATTTGGGGACATATTTTAGTTAACCGAGTCGCCCAGAGCATATTAATTACAGCTGAGGATTTTGCACATTTGTGTTTTAAGCGCAAGTCTTTGCAGCGGCTTCTGGAGGTGGAGTTGATTGTTTAATTGTATACCTCCAAGCGCGGGTTGGTCCATTATTATTATAATGATAGTTGTTGTTAGCAATGCTGGCCGCAGCAGAGTGAATATTAACAGCTCAATTACAGTGGTGCAGAAAATAAGTTTATACTCTACAAGCCACTAAAGAGAAGATACAAATAATTACAAGGACCTAAAAGAATGAGTACAGAATTGCCTTTCTGAATGACCGAATTCTTTCCAAATGTTTCTGGAAAGGCTGCTTATTAGATTACTGCTTGGGTTCGTTTTTGTAGTGTAACCTACAAAGGAACTAAAAATGAAATAAGACACTAAAAAAATCAGTGAAATTGTATTAGGAACATGATCTGAGCCACCAATTTCCTTGGCAAATCAACCCTCACAAAAGCGTGATGGGGAACTATTTCTGACAGTCACATGTTCAGCTTTGACTTGAGTCAGGCCTGCTTGTGAAAGAATGGATACCAAATGTACAGGAGGAACAAACAGAAAGGAAACAAAAACCAAGTTATTTCTCTCTGCACTAAATACCGCTTCTCTAGGCAACTCAACAAATTATGAATGTAATGAAAAATGCATGTTGAACAAAGGCTAATACTGCATTGTAATTGTTCTTTTTACCTTAAAAAAAAACTTAAGTAGTTCTGTACATAATTACATAAAAAAACAAAAGCATGATTTGACTATGTACAACAGGTAATTTAGATGGCAACCATTCTAATTTGATAGATTATATTCTCCCGTAGCCTATAGCATGTGACCTCAGGTCATCAATACAGGCCAGGAAATGATGCAGCCAGATATCACAGACTCTAAATGCGGGCCTTTTTCATTCCCTTCCCATTACTGGAATGAAGGGGGGTGAGAGACTGAGAAAGATACAGATGGAAAAGATGAAACATGCCCTCCAACTTTCTCTGGTGCTCCTGGTTGCATCTCCGTATGGTTCCTTACACAGATGGAGGCAGGATGACGTAGGTGAACAGAGCCATGATGGCGGCGCTGATGAGGCCAGAGATGGGAACCGTGACGAACCAGGCCATGAAGATGTTTCTGAACAGACGCCAATCCACGGCTTTCCTGGACCGCAGCCAACCGACAGACACCACTGACCCGACCTGAAAAACATAATCGTGTTTAAGGCGTCTCAACAGGCCACGCCCTCGACGACTGGGTGAAGTTATCAACCTCATTCAAATGGTCTCTGTCTGTGTCTTGTTTTGCATTGATTGGTTTGCATGTGTCCAGCTTACCTTGCAGTGAGTGGTGGAAACTGGAAGACCGATGTTAGAAGCGACCACAACAGTGACGGCTGAGGCAAGCTCTATGCTGAAACCACTGAAATTAAACAAAGCAGTGCTTATAGAACTCTATCAGTGAGGAATGGGTTTAGATGACTAAAGTCTATAATGCAGGTGTAACCTTAATAAGAACATGGGTGTGGGTCGGCACAGACATAACCAAAAATCCCACTAAATGTAACAACTGACAGAGCCTTTTAAAAATGAAATACATTTAACATTCTTAATGTTTTTTTGGTTTGTTTCATTATTGTTTAAATTTAATTAATTGTTTAGAATTCTGAATTACTATATTGCCACAGTCATATATTTATGTACAGCTAAAGGGCTCAAAAACGGGACCTAAGTCCTCTGAGAAAATCAATTCTAAAGGTTAAATATTATTCTTCAAAAACAAATACAGACACTGGTGTGTGTGCGTGTACGTGTCATACCTTGATGGGGTGATGGGGGTCAGGTCCTTGCCCATGGTCTGGATGACTCTACGACCCCAGACCCACAGACCAACGCAGATGCCCACACCTCCATACAGCAGCAACCAGATTGGAGTTGGAGAACTTGATACAACACAGCCACTCTCATAGACCAGCCACAGGGCAACCAGAGGACCAATTGCATTACTAAAAGCAAAAAAAAAAAAATTAGATGGGTGCAAGACTCTTCACAGCTTTTCTTCACATATGCTTAACCATTTTTTAAATGAGCAAACTTCTAAGTCTATGAAAACTATTTCAAGCACCACATCCTTTAACACGTCTTTATTACCTAACATCATTTCCACCGTGAGCGAAGGAGCCAAAGCAGGCAGTGAGAATCTGCAGGAACTGGAAGAGCATGGACACCTCAGGCCTGTCAGCATCTGCTCTGTCTTCCTCTAAAGAACTACGGCTGCTCCCAGCATCATCGTCTACAATCTCCAAGGTGACTTCACCCTCCCCGGGGCCCTCTGTTGTTCCGTTCTCCGCCACAGCGTTACAGTAACTCGTATAGCTATCCATGCGTATGCGCTTCCGCTCCTGCGCACCAGACTTTTCCTTGTCTCCGTCTTCTGCAGCACGAAAGTCGGCTTCCTTGGGTTTGAAGTCTCCATGCATGCCGATGATGGCCATGGTGTAGGAGGTGTAGCTGTTGTTGCGGCGGATAGGCCTGTCTCCTCCCTCGCCCATGCAGTCACCAACTTTGGCCAGGTGAAGCTTGTGCAGAAGGTCCTTGTAGAGGCCGGAGTCCTTGTGAACTGTATGGTACTGAGAGTAACCATTGCTGGGAATGTGAGTGGGACCGGTGGTGAAGTGAACATGGGCTGTCTTTGGAGCTGTTGAAAATAAGGTCAGGTTAGATTATCCATCTGCAACAAAAACACGAAGTGTGAGAGCTGTTCTGCAGTACAGCCTACAGCCTTACCATTGCTGGTATCCGATTCTTTGCAATCCTTCTGATCTGCATCATCTGAATCACCGATGTCAAAGGTTACCCTGCGCTCCTCAGTGAGAGGAGGGGATGTGGAGGTATTTGCGGAAAGGGCAGCGTTGGACTCCTCAGGGACAGGTTTCAGAATGGGACTATGAGCTTCATGGAGTTCCCTCTTCTCCATAAGAGGACTCTCTGAGGGGCTGGAAGACTTGACTTCACCTATACATCAGGACCCAAAATTAACCCTTACAAAGCACCAAATGAGAGGAAAACTGCCTTTTTTCCTCAGTAAAATTTACAAATGAAACGTTTACTTTTCTCCCCATCCCACCCCTCAACTGCATGTGGTCAGGAAGAGAGTTATTGAAAGTTATTCTCTGGTCACTGTAAATACATCAGGCTGGACAGATTAAAACTACCTATGACTGCAGCAAAAGGGCTTGTTCTTTTCATCTTAAATTGGCCAGGAAATGCCAGTTAGTGCTTACCAGTTCAACAAAGTCTTATCTACATATTTTGTACATCTTTTTGTAAGAGCACAGATTAAATGGAAAACAATCATTGTTCCATTTCTAACCGATTGATTCACCTTTACTCCACATTAAAATGATGATAAACAGAGAAGCTGGTAAACACATTACTCGCCTGACAATCAGACAGTCGTCACGGTGCCATCACCATTTTTAAACTTTGAGAGGTCACAATCTATTTGCTCAAACGGTCACTACAACCTACAAGTCATGGACAGTCTGACATGACTTGGTACAGCGTTCATTGATCTTGTCATAGGAGGCGTTAAAGGACGTGTGTTCTATTTTGGCAAGAGCCATGTCAAATTGTAATTCAAGTCTTTCACCTGAGCTAACTTACTGTCAACACCTCAACTTGACCACATGCTATTCTAGTCCACCAGCCAAAAACCAATTAATGGATCACTTGACCCAAATAGGAGGAGTCAGTACACAGCCACACTATCGTGCTCTACACAGACAATGCACACTCTGTTCTGTGTTTAAAGTCACATAGACAAATCTAAACCTTAATCTAAACCTTAATACTGTTTAAAGCTGTCTTTAGTATTTGTCTATTATGTGCTTCAAACAGGAAATAAGATAAATGCTTTTGCTCCCTCTTAACATGCCAGCTTTAAATTAAATGCAAATGACACTTAATATGGAGGGGAAAAATTTTAGTAAATACCACCTTCACTTCAGTCCATTTCTCACAATACTATGGAATGGCAAAAAACTTTGCATACAGCACACAAGTTGTATGGCATACACTTTGTCATCTTTAGGAATTTATAGCCTCAATCTATATTATGGGAAAATAAGTCCTGACACTTTGCAGTATTTCCTCTTGTGTATCTCACAAAATAAAGAAAACTTTTTAACATTGTCTAAGCTAATGATTAAAACTGTCATCCACTGCAAACATATGTAATCTGTAGGGTATTATCCCCAAGTGCACCTGGTGCTTGGTATAAGGCTAATAAATCTAGCATGTCCACATTGCTCTCCAGAGTGTAACAGGATCTTGAAAAATGCACACCTAATGCATACACATGTACTTACTTTGCATTATCTATAAATCCCAAATGAGAAACTAAATAGTCGTTGCTTTGTTAAACATTACTATATATACTGGCTACATTATATTCGGTACAATGAACTGCAAACAGCCCAGACACGTCTTTGTAGAACTCCACTCATTCAACAACTGTTGTCATCATGCCACTCACTATTTTACAGTATGTCTCCAATTTGTGTTGTTAGTGATATTGGGCGACTGAATATGACTAGTTTAACTTATAATTTAGATGATAAACACTTAAAAGATTGATATACTCACATTCGATCTTCTTCCTGAGCCGAGGACAGACAGCAAACCACACGATGATGGCGATAATGATGGCACAGCCAATGGAAATAAGCAGCACTCCCCACCAGGGCAGCTTATCAAAGCCCAGCACTGCAGTCCCATCATTCACAGGACGTAAGGGACCGAGAGGGCAGTGGAAGAATTGTAGGGGAAAAAAGGAAAGGTGCTTTTGAGACAAAAGGCAGCATGTGCTACCACTAACACAATCAACAGTATTAGGGAAAGGACAGGGATATAATAGTGTCTTGGTTGTTAGTGATGATATTGGGGTTTGACAATAAGTCACAGACCACAGCATGGAAAAAAAAGTAGTATACTGCAATTTGAACCTTCTTCAATGAAATGAAATATTTCTTCAAAAGAAATTAGGTCACAGGACTAACATGTTAAGATGACTTCTGTGAAGCGTGTTCCACAAATGGCATAAAAAAACTTGTTGTTTAAGGCTCCTTAGAAACCAAAGCCAAAACGGTTACTGCAACATGATATATATGTGCAACACCGCAAAGTGTCAAATATCCTGACTGCATACAGAATGCAAGCATAGGGCCTGCCCTCTTATGTAACACTTCAAGGTGAGACAAAATCGTGACAAGCAGCACTGACACCAGACAGCGTGCAAGGCCGCTGTAGCATATGGTCAGCAAGTGTGGGTGCCTTAAAAGGCTACTGCAGCACGATCCTCCCCCCACCCAGGGAGGATGGAGGGGGAAAAATGTTACCACTCCTGCAGTAAGGTTATATCTGAGCCAAGACTGCGGTGGTGGCTGCGGTGGGGAGGAATGCGAGCAGTTCTTCTAAGGAGGACTTCTGGCACAGCAGTCAGACATTTAGAAATTCCCCATGGGGATAAAAAAACCCACAATGAAATGTGCTAAAAGTATCAAGAGCCAAAGAAAAAAAAAACAGGACAGGATGTGAAAAGGCAAACAAGAAACTATGAGATAAGAGGACATTGAGCAGTGGGACACAAACTCTCCTGCCCTTCCGCATGCATGGTGGGGCATGCCGTGAGCTTTAGTTATGCAATTCCATTTCAACCTCCCCAAGAGACGAGAAGAGTCACATTCTTGAAGATCGCTGAGGTGCATGAGGGAAAAAAAAAAAAAAAAACAGCTGAACTTCCCGACACCAGAATGATTTGGCAATATCTATAGAAACATAACAGGTGCTGCCAGTGGAGGTGTGGGTTTGAGCGACAGAAATAAAACGGAGTGCAGTTGGAAAGTATGGTCGTCTGCTGTACTTCCTGCTCAGCATGTTTGTGTGAAACGCAGCCCTGTGCGCTGCGGGTTAAGCAGGGAATGCATTCATGAATGCATCCACGTAGCTTGTCTGACAAACACTCCCCCACTAAGGGGAGCAGCCACACCGCAAGCACGCCATGGGACGAATGAATGGAAGTGGATTCATTTCCTGCAGTACCTCACAATAAAACCTGCTATCCCGTGGCCTTCATTACACAACACGGGCTGTTTTTCTAGACATGGTCGAGCACAATGCCTCATCGTGGTGACGGGGTGGTGGTTTCAATGAGTCATTGTGGGATGGGCACTGTTGTTTATGCCAATTACTCTTTTTGATTTGCACATCTGAAAAACATCCACTGTAAAGGTCCTGAGCATTTTTGATGATTAACTTAACATTGTGAAATTAAATTTTTATGGCCTCTGAAGCAACTGTAGCAATATTCTACCATTATAGTGCCACCGAGTCACTGCCAGAAAACTGTTTGGTGTCTGACTGTGACACACCCAGTATTTTAGCTCATGCCAAACACCAAAGTCTGACACCTACAAATTAACTCAAAAGTTCAAACAAACCTTCATTGTGTCACTGTAAACTGTTTTAAGTAACGCTGAATGAGTCTAAACGTTCCATTTCAAATCTGTGAGCTCAGTTCCTGCTGGCTTGTGTTTGTTTTACATCACCACGGCAACAAAAACACCTCGCTGTCTGTTTTTGCAAAGGGGAAGCAGACCAGAAAATACGCATTTGGGTACTGGGGGTGGAAGGGTTTAACCAATCACTGTGTACCTTATTCTTAAATAATTTCAGAAATAAAAATGAGCAAACCAGACAGTCTGAAAACAAAAAAGTGGTCAGACTAAAGTTAAAAAACTGCTTTTAAGGTTTCAAAACTAGCAGGCACTAAAAAATTAGTCAGCTAGTGTCATGTGTGCTTTGCATGGGGAGAACTTTCCAGGCACCGCGGTTGCTGAATGAGTCGTGTGCTGAACCTGGGGGTGGGGTGGGTTGGTTCATAGTAGAGTTCGCATGATTAGCAAAGAGTTGAGAGTAACCGTGTTTGAGGAGTTAGAAATGGATCCCTGACTTTAAAGTGTATCCTGCGCATTCCACTCCAAACTAGCTAAAACAGGTTGAACTTCTTGAGCATGTGACAGTATGCAAAACAGAATGTGTTGTATCACACAACCCTCATACTGCACAAACGGTTAAAGTAAAACCAGAACAACAGGGAGTTCCAAGTAAACTGCAAACACGATTCAAGGAAACTCCTTCTAGTCACACACTGACTGAATTTGCACGGGACATGTGCTGTATGACATGTTCTCTCAGAACACAAAAGAGGTTGATCAACAATTCATGACGTGCTGCATGCCTCTTAACCCCCCGCAGTTGCTGGTATTGTCCTCTCCTGTCCCGTCCCAGGATACACTCTCTGGATTAACTAAACCTGAGAGAACTGCTTTAAACAGGCTGAGAGAGGGAGGGGTCAAGGGGCGGTGTCTGTTGCCTTTAAAACTAATCCAACAGCAGATGACTGTGTCACTAAGTTTGGTCAAAGGTCGGGACAATCTTCTGTTAAGCTGGCTCTGTTTTAGCCCACTAGGTTGACCTAAATTGTACTCAAGTGATTACAAAAAGGTAGAAGCCATGGTGTGTTTAAACATCACATGATGTTTTGGATGTGAACTGGCAAATGAGGCTTATGTGAATGTCAGTCTAATTGAATCAGAGCCATGAAGTGACACTACAATTAATTGGGCTCTAGAGACAGTCCTTTAATTTAAGAGGCTATAGATTTTTAAAAATCATTAGAAACTGCACTTGTGTGACTATGTATGAAGTAATCATCGGGATGGACCGAGTAATATTACTCTTTAAATAACTTTGTCACTGTCGTATAATTTCTGACTTAAACTTCAGATGCCCCAAAAACTTTATTTAACGACTGAATGACTTGAATGTAATTATGTCAGTTTTGGGGACACTTTACATTTTGTGGCTTTTTCAATATCTAACTTCTATAACCACAGACTGTCCAAATAATGTTTAGAATGCTGTAGAAGTTGTATCTAAGGCAGAAGCTGTGTGTGTTGCTATGCACCTGCCTGGGAGTGCATACACGCACACACTCCTAGGTGCATATCACATCATACTCTGGCCTGTAGCCTTCATTTAATGGCCCAGGCCAGCTGACTTCTTGAATTGTTGAGCCCTGTAGGTACAAGAAAACAAAAAGGAGCAAAAGTTGCTCATTTAATAGGATTTCAAGCTTGATGGGTAAAAAAATTAAAAAATATTCAGAGCTCAACAGCTAACGGCACTCAAAAACGTGGTGCTTTCTCAACATCTATGAAGCTGATGGTTCTTTCTGATGGACAAGAATTCTTTATTCCACTGTTTTCTCTCTCCTATGATGGAGAAGGAAAAAACACTGACTGAGGTCATGAATACAGGCACCACATGTCCACCTCATGAGTGCTCCCACTGAGTTCTCCAGAGCCCACTGGTTAAACACTGCTTTGCCTTAAGCACTGTAAACACAGTCTGGCACAGTTTGGGCGTCTGGTTAGGATGTTAGCAGGCAAGCCATGTAAAGGGAAAAATACAGTAATACTCACTCGGTGCTCCAGTAAACATGATGGAGAACAGGTTGATTCCCATTGTAATAGCGTAAAAGAAAGGTAGGGCCCTCAGACCATTGGGCACTGGATCTTTCTGCAAGGGACAAAATAGGGACTTAAAATATAGACAACGCCCAGGCCGATATCATGTTAGATTACATTTGGCAACTTAAGATAGTGATTTGACCTGACCCTAAGATAATAATCATGATTACATAAAAGATCTTTCTGAACTATGGACAAAGTGGCTCTATATAAATGACCTCATTTCAATATCTTTATTTTTTATTTCACCTGTATCTATAAGCAACTCAACGGGACCAAGTTGACAAGAGCTGTGTTCTGTTATTTACCTTTTGCAAGATGAACATGCGAACAAAGTAGAAAAGAATGGCAGACATGATGCCAGACAGGATGGGAGAGAGAAACCACGAAGCAACTATAAAGGAACAAACATTAATTGTATAAGAACACGCCGTGATCTTAACAACTGCATTAAATAAAACACAGTAAATGGATTGTCGTTGCGAACGCAGCTGACTCACCAATTCTAAGAAGCTCTAGCCATCTGACTCCTTGTTGACCTTTGGCGACCAGGGAAAAGCCAATGGTGGCTCCCACAATGCAGTGAGTCCCAGAAATAGGAAGCTTCAGAAAAGAAGCTGCCAACTGCCATACAGCTGAGCCTGATGGGTAATTGGGGAATAAAATTAATAAATAGAATTATACATAAAATACATAAATCACATATGGATCTAAAACAGCAACCCATAATAAAAAAACTACTTACCAAACATAGCACTGACTGAGCCAGCCATCAACACATGCTCTGAGCCGTTGTACATGGTCACGTCGATAATGCCTTTGCGGATGGTCTCGCTCACCTTGGCTCCCAGCAGCACGGAGCCCAGCGTCTCAAAGATTGTAGCAAGTATACAGGCCTGTCTAAGGGTAACTACACCCGACCCCACTGCCGTACCAAATGAGTTGGCGACATCGTTAGCACCCACCGAAAAGGCCAGAATAAAAGCTATGATGAAGCCTAACACTAGAAGCCATAGATAATCTGACAGATGCGCACCACACGCAAAGGTGGTCATGAGAGTTATTGTGGCCAGAGTTGTCGACACCATTGTGCTTAGATGGATTTCAAGTTATAGACAAAAGAAATTTCACAATCTTACAGGGATGAGAACCAAATTAATAATAAATAAATTACTTCAAGCAGCACACTGGATTTTAATCCCCAGAGAATTGAGGTACTAGTGTTTCTTAATCTTTTTCTGCCTCAGACCGACCTTCACCCTTTACTAAACCAGCAAATCAAAGCAATTCAGACACCAGAGAGAGAATCTGTACTGCTCTGCTCTAAACTGATGTATAACGTCAAGGGAGAAAGTGGAGTGAGGGCCTATTGCTATCCCCTGAATAGAATAGATCTGTTACAGTTTGTTTTGGCCTGGGCAATTAAGCAGACAGAGCGGACATCCATTGTGCAACAGACACGGTGGGTGAATTGTAGCTCATTCCTGAAAAAAAGAGAGGAGAAAGTGGGAAGGCGTTACGCAACATATCACCGCTGAGAACCGAAGCCAGAACTTGTACTTAATTCTATTACACGCTAAAGCAGGACAGTAATACTTTGTGCCCGACAGGGGTGCTGACGGTCTTTCGCCATGAAAAGTGGGCGCACACCAAGACTCGTTGAGAACACAGAACATATATATCTGAAGTCATATACGTGAATTCGACATTTAATTAAAAAAAAAAATCAATATCTAACAGAGTCCCCTCTTAAATAAGTAAATAAAAAACTAAAGAGATCGCGCGCTGTGTAACCCACTTACGATCGTGAATCGGACCACTTTGTATTACAAGCCAGGAGGCACCGCTTTGATTAATATTTTAAGCTCTGTGACAGCAAACAGGAACTAAGTTAAGCTGCCTGATCAGTTGTGCCATGTGCCTTTCTAGCACATTCCGGCAATGCAGCCTTTATTGGCCAAGCAAAGCAGAAAACAAATGATGAAATGCGGTCGACTGTCAACGTCGGGCTGTTTCCACCAGTTCTACCCGCTCGCGCTAGACACGCACTTCCTCGCTAATGTTAGCTCGAGAAACGAAATCACTTACAGACACCCTTACAATCGACAATTCGATTTTTAAACGGATATGGATCTGCTAACCTATGAATATCAGATACAACAGGCGACTTAAATTGGGGAAAAGTATAAATTTGTATTTGCGTTAATACGGCGCTATTCTTTTCTTGCTGCGCGCGCCGGCTACGCACTACACGTGTCGTCATTCATTCACGCCCGCTAACAGCTAAAACAACATAAGAAATCACGAATACTTTATTGAAATACACAAAATGGCAACAAAACAAAACACTTTACAAATAAAACCGAATAAATTGGTCACTCAATGTTATCTAAATGAGACGTGTGCGCCTGTTTTACAGCCGACTAGAGCGCGTCAGCTGACAAAGCCACGGGCTCGCGCTCATTCTAACCGTTGAAATAACCCAAGAAAAAAAATGTTATCAATAAGTACAAAAAGCAACTCATTAACAGGTTTGATAGAACATAAAACAAATATTTTTACTCACCACTCAAAGAAATTTGTCGCGAAATGTCGATTTTGCGTATTTATGACACCGAAGCCCGCCCAGTCAACTTCCCGTAGCCGCTATCGGCGCGCGCGGGGTAAGAGACAGTAAATACCCTCGTTCTTCTCTAACAACTGACGTCGGATATATATATATTCCAGTCTAAGGCGACAGAGACGATGCTACACGCTGTTTCTGACTATATCAATTATTAAGGAAATGGGAGAAAACACGCGAAAACCGCTTTCAGTCGGCTTCAAACGATCAGTTCCTGCTTGTTCACGCAAGACATATATTACGGACTGGGAAGGCGGGGCCGTCTCCGGTTGACAGTGACGCCAAACAATAAACCGCGCCCCTGGCCTTACTTGGCGATGTCTGTGGGAGGAAAAAACATTATTTACCTACCAAACATTGGACTTTTCGTACTAATCATTACTACAACTTTGTAAAATATTAAAAGCCCCTCAATCGTTTGCCCAATTATCTGAACATCCCTCCCTTTTAAATATTTTAAATATTTTTTTAATTTAGACAGTTTTATCGAACCGCATTGTCTTTGCATTGTTATTGTACTGTTGCTGTTATTGTGCTGCGTTGTTCTAATATGTTCTAATATTTGAACATTTTAAATAAAACTAAATTTTTTTCACATCTTTCCACAGTGGTAGTTGTTTGTTAATTTCTCTAATGATCAAATAATAGGCATGTTTTGTTTGTAGTAGTTGCAATCCCCGTGACACCCATTTTGGTAATTAAAATGACTAAATTCATGTGGTGGACTATCGTAATGTACATCAGGGGACAGAATTAAAAGAAGCTCTTTAAAGAAGTACTTCAATCGGCGCACACTATGCTACAACCCCCCCATGTGGCCACAGCCGACACTAACTTCAACGTCAATTTCTCCCCTTCCTGGTCCAGGAACAAGTTTTGTATCTTTGTGTTGTTTTATATGCACTACCAGTCAAAGTTTTGAAAACACCTAAATATGTTTTAAATGCTTGAACCTAGCTGTATAGACACACCTTATATATTTCCTTATTTTCTTTTAGCAGTTAGACCAGGTAGACATCAAAGTGTTGTACTCTGGGTAAAGCTGTAACTGTGTACGGCTGATGTTATTGTCTAAATGTAATGTATGTATGTAGACTAAAGTAAAAGTAGCAACAATTGTCAACAATTGGAAACTTCTTTAATACTGTTTTAAAAGCATGCTTGAGCATGCATGAAACTACAGTTGCTTGAAAGAATGCACTGAGCAATGCTGTTATCTAGGCTAAAGGTACTTTAGGCTGAAGATAAATTAAAATAGATTGGTTCATAATTAGTTTATAATTGTCTTATAATATATTTGTTTAACTTTTTCCACTACATAATTCCCATGTATTCATATGGATTATTAGTTTTAGTTTTATGACTTCTTATGACTTTACTATTATTCTAAAAATGTGGAAAATAGTCATAATAAACAAGGAGGCGTAAATTGAGTAGTAGTTTACATTTATAGTTATCCTAATATTATTTACGATGTATAAAATAAACTAAGTTTTGTAAAAATAATTTTGTCTTTACAACATGAACCAGACACTACTTTAACCTCAAAGTTGTAGAGGTCCTTTACAATGAGTTAATTTAAGGTAACTCGTGTGAACTTGATAGCTGATCCAAGGCGTAGACCAACGAAGACAGACAGCAATATCACCCTATTACATTGGCAGGCGCAAACCCGACGTAAGGGAGCACCAATAGAAACTTCCATAATTTGTCATGGGCGTGGCCAGCAGGCGTGTTTCGTACGCAGCTCATACTCCACCAAGAAGGCGTGAGGACATGAGGCTAACGCATGTGATTTAAAGTAACGACAAGAATATAAATATATAATAGCCGTTAGGAATCATTGACTTAATACACCTTTAAGGATATTTGAGTAATTTTGCTTCATTTATTACATAGTGGTGAGTTAACTTGTCTGCGATGATTGCTGGCTAGCTAGTGTAGTTAATCCGTGTTACGCTTGGAAATGTCAAAGTGTCTGTTTATCCAGTAAGGATTATTATAGCGTCTTGTAATGTGATATGAAAATACGAAAAACACTATCAGAAGTCATTATCTGTCGTGCATTGCATCTGTCCAGTAAAGCAGAAAACAAAACTGTCGCCAGCTATATTGCAAAATTACTGCTCGTGCATGTTTGACATTGAGTTGCACTCGTTATCTGAATACCAGTGCCACATGGGAACTGATTCGTATAATAAAGAATACATTTTAGCTAATTCAAAAGGCTTTAATTTGGAAGTAGCACTTCAAAGTCAAATCTAGATAGCAGAGTGCGCGATTATAGAAAACAAAGATGTTCCTCTCCGTCCAGCATCGCCCCATATGCAACATCGGGGCCAGAGCTGTTCGACTCCAAAGTTTAAGTACTTTTAAACACAGCGGTGAAATTGGGAAACTAAGTAGCAAATCGTGGACTTTCTCGTGGCTGGGACACCGCGTGGGCCTGCTGCTGTCATGGCTCCAGAAAGCAGGAAGGGGAACCAACAAACTGACCTGCGAGAAAAAGGAGAGACTATTGTCTCTATTTGCAAACCACTGTAGTTTTGTGACAGGCCAGAGGCTGAGAAGGGCTTTTCAGATAGGAGAACTGTATTCAAACCTTTACTCCGAGAGAACCAGGTGGACACTCGTGGGCAGCATATGGCGGCGGCTGCAGAGCAAACACGCACCCGCGGGGAAACTGCTGGCAGCGCTGGCTGGAGTCTTCATGTGGGAGGATGAGAGGATCCGAGATGATGAGCTCAGAAGGTGTTTATCTCACGACTGGATTGTTTTTTGCGAATTATTAAGTTAAAAATATTTATTAATGATTGAATTGATTGATGTTAGTTATAATTTATACATATTATATATTGATTGTAGTTTTATGAAATAATTGTACAATGTTTATACATTATTCTTGTATGTATATATATATTATATTCTGTATATTCATGTTACATGTTTATGTTTTATAGAATAATTGTATATTATTGATAGTAAGTGTAATTGCATAAAACGTCCACAAGCAGCACAGTAATAAGAATTTAGGGTAGAAATGTATGTATTGTCATAAAAACAATGTGACAAAATCTTGACAGGCCTTAATTTACATTATCTATTTATGAGAAAATGTGATCTGGACATGTTTTTGTGAGAGTCACCCTTTGCTATACCTGACACACCTGTACTGTAGGTGTGCATGGGAGCTGCAGGCACTGGAGGCTGTGAAAGGCCAGAGCGGAAAGCCAAAGACAGCTGTGGTTGTAGATCCAGGTTGGGAGGTGGTGGTTGATAAGAAAAACCTTAGAGTGTGGAGAAGACTTATCCAGGGAAGCCATCTTTTTGAGTACAGAGGTATGATTTAAACAGAAACCTGCATACGTTGTAGCATGTCAGCAACAACCTCCATCAACCTAATATCAAAATTCACCCAATTTTTTAAGAAGAAGAGATTTTTTTGTAACCTGTTTGTTAAAAATATTGTTTTTGGCCGACTTTATTAATATCTACTATTTTCAACCCCTTTCCCTCAGCCACCTCCCCTTTGTGTTTTACGATAACTTTGCATGGGCTCATTTCAAAGTTTTTCTGAATGTTGTTAGAATTTTCCACCCGTTTCAGGTCATTCTGTCCACTGTAAAAATGTTTGACCCCTACAGAAATACGTTGTATTTAATACAATATGTTTCATAAGATTCACACTTATATAATATGGTGGGCAACAAGAAGATGTTATTTTATATACAGTGGTTGGCTGCAATGTACTGATGACGTGACTGGTTGGATGCTGCATATTTTATATCAGTAATCCTGCATCCACTGTTGTAATGTATTTTCCTGATCTGTTTTCAGTGTTCGGCTCATATACAGATGTTACTCCTCGACAGTTCTTCAATGTTCAGGTACTGATGTTTCATTATAAGATCTCACCTTAAACTCTTTTAGTTTCACTTTCAACAAAACTAAGTACAGCATTTCTACATTCTGGTGGGTGATTGTGTGTCTGAGTTTTTCCATAACACATGATTTGCCTGTTTTTAGACATCAACCTTTTTATGCATTTGTTGTTGAGTGTGTACTGTATGTTTGTGCGAGTGCATACTGTATGTTTGTGCGAGTGCGTACTGTATGTTTGTGCGAGTGCGTACTGTATGTTTGTGCGAGTGCGTACTGTATGTTTGTGCGAGTTTTTCAGACTGTTGTGGCATGAAAGTTATATTTAGACTTGTCTCAGAAATATTTCCCTTTGCTCCAGTTGGACACCGAGTACAGGAAGAAGTGGGACGCACTGGTGATCAGACTTGAAGTGGTGGACAGGGATGTCGGCACAGACACCGAGGTTGTTCATTGGGCGACACATTTTCCGGTAAGCTGTGAATCGTGTTCTGCTAACAAGGAAACATACCTGCACAGTTTTGTAGTGAGCAGTGGGTTGTGTCTTAGCTGAATTAACTGTAGTTTAATTTAGTACTAGTTGACAGATTTAAAAGCCTTTCTTAACCTTAATCCTCCTAATGTCATGTTTCATCAGTCTGTTGGCTGTATGGTCAGCCTATAGGATTTCCTATATAAGGAAGGTGCACCTGTTTAGTTTACACAGGCACTGAAACTCTGACATTATTGTCAGATATGTACAATTTGTATTGATGAATAGGACCTTCATGTAGCCATTTTCCAAAAAGTTCATAGAGAAGTTCATTGACCATGACTGTCAAGCTTCAAAATTATAAAAAACAAGCTTATAAACAACAGCACAACTAAAATAGCACAACCAGCAAGTCTTGCATATTGACTGAATTCTTCAATGCCTGAAGCTCTGAAATTTCATTCATGATCTGTGTTTCATTTGAGGTTTGATGTTACCGTGTCAAAATGTCACTGATTCTTGAATGTGTTGTTACTGAATGCAACTGACCTTTTCGGACCTTGAGCTGCGTCACTTCCTCAAAACACCTAATTTTGTATATCGTGGGTAACATCACACAAGGGCGAATAAGTGTGTTTAGGGTGACCTATTTCCTAAAGAGGCCAGTGATGTCATAATTTGGTGACGTTTCCCCTGCAGTACCCCATGTACTCCAGAGATTACGTCTATGTGCGCCGCCATCACGTCGATGTGGAAAACAACCTGATGATTTTAGTCTCCAGGTAAGTGTTCTTGTTCATTTTAAAGGCTTAATTTTGTTTAGTGTTGAATGGTTGCTGCATCTACTATATTACCTTGTGTCTGTGCTCAGAGCCGTTAAACACCCTACAGTCCCTGAGACTCAGGAGTTTGTCAGAGTTCATTCTTACCAGTCCAAGATGGTCATCCGCCCACACAGTTCTTTCGATGAGGTAAAAATAGGAAATTGTGTGTCAGCCTGTCTGTGTTTAATATGCAAAGTGTTAAGCTAGTGATCTTATCTTAACAGAACGGCTTTGACTACCTGCTGACTTACAGCGATGACCCTCAAACGGTTTTTCCTCGCTACTGCGTCAGCTGGATGGTTTCAAATGGTGAGCCATCTTTCAACTTTCTATGTTCAACATAGAAAATTTTACATTTATTATTAGATTTACATTTATGCATTTTGCAGACGCTTTTATCCAAAGCGACATACAGTAGATCTAAGCTATACATTTAATCAGTATGTGTGTTCCCTGAGAATCGAACCCACAACCTTTTGCACTGTTAACGCAATGCTCTACCAGTTTAAATTTATTCTTTAAATTGCATAGCTACATTTTTTGGAAGTAGCTACAATATTTTTTGTGTGTAAAGTCAGCATACAATAAAGAACAAACCCAATTCACATATTTCTGGTCTTAATCTACATAATTCATAATTTTATCTTATGAAAAAATGCTTGCCTCTTATCAAAATATAAAATATAATCCAAATTTTATTGTTAGCTAAACCTCTGAAGCAACTTTCCTTTTTCGGTTGATATATGCTATGCACATAGATGTTAACCAGTAGCTAAATAGCTTTTTAGGCTACTGTTGGAAACATTACAGCCTTTTATTTACCATAGTGAATGTTGTAATTTGCTAGTTAACACTGTAAAATTAAGGTTAACTGTAATATAATAAAGGTTTTAGCAAATTTGGATCATGGTAGCTGAACTTCAATTCATGTCTGTCCAGTCAGTTGCTGTTTATTGTCAAATGTTTGCATTGATTACACTAAAAGATTTTTGCATGTTCCTCAAGTTCCTCTTTGTCCCACAGGCATGCCAGACTTTCTTGAGAAGCTTCACACTGCTGCTCTCAGAGCTAAAAACATGGACGTTGGTGTCCACGACTACGTCAGCGTAGTCAAACCCACCCAAACTCCCCAGGAGCGGCTAGCCGACAACACTCGCCCCTCCGGCCCAAATCAGATCTATGCCTGAGCCTGTGTTTTTGTAATGTGACCCACTAGAGACCATTGCTTTTGGGTTTAGTAACAGAGGCCACAAAGAAATTCAAAACGTCCCAGTTTTTGTTTTGCCGTTTGGCTAAGTCTGCACTAGCTGCTAGCTGTACTACTGAGTGGTTACAACACCTATTTTTTGTGCTCTTAGCTTGCTTCCTATTTTGTAAGGGTGCATCTAAACCGAACTGCTGCGATGAGCTGGTGTTACTTGAGCAGTAGTTTATTAATTAAAGATGTTCCTACCAAAGCCATTTTTTCCTCATTTCTTCAGCATCGAGATCAAGCGTGGTGTTGAGGTACTGAAGTACTGAAGAACCTGAAGTTCAGCTGATGTTCAAGTTGTTCAGCTGTGGAAAAACCATGAGCATGCACCACCAGCTTGACGTTCAGGAAGTTGTGACGCAAAGCCACATTTTTTTCTTTGTGGTTTTTCTCTGCATCTTACACTGTTATGATCTGCCGTTGCAGAACCAGACTCACTCTCATTTACCCTGTACGTTTGTGTGTGTGAGAATGTACACTGCCAGTATAACCCAAACAGCCTTCACAGCATCGCCGATACCTCTTCTGGAGAGAGAGAGGTGTGTCTTAATCCAACCGCAACATCCTCACGAGCAGGCTTGGCTTTGTCCTGCACTGCAGAGGGCTGTTTGAAGTCTTTTCTACTCTGATCTCAGAAAAAGTCTGCTGTATCCTCTTCTATTCTGAGCATCAGTGACGAAGACTGACTAATGCAGATAATATGGAGTTGGTACAATCTTGCTTCAGGAAGACTTTGTGCAAGCGCATAAGTGCATTATGGGTATTTTGTGTTTGGGAATCCACTGTAATGGGTGTTTGTTATACACATTTATGCTAACAAAGTAAACAAAAAAATACCTTCAAAAGGGAATTGGTACATTCTTTAAGATTCAATATTCTGATTAACACAAATGAATTGGATTATGCATAAAATGAGTCAGTTCATCTTATTATTTGCCTAAAAATCATCAAATCAAAATGATGCTGATTAGGTTTCTCATTGAACGAATTTTCTTTCAAACTGATGAGAACAGAGGAGTTATAGTTGCAGTTACATTTGAATCTGAATCTGAAATTAAGGTTACAGAAATCATCAGAGGAAACACGGAGGTACTCGACATTTATTTTTTTTGCCTTTGTTGTCCTACGATGCCTGCAGAGGAGAATTTTAAATTAAGACAGTTTGTAGGCTATTAAGTCCCAAGGTCAGAATTTACTTTGAGGATTTGTGCAAATATATACTCATAACATCTGAACGTCCTCAGTTAGCACTTGGTAATGGAATTCTTAAACACGCAGCACACAGATTGTTTGTGTGAGGCTTGTTCGTGAACAGTTTATTAATGATAGTAGTAATTAAATAGTCATTATTCTGTAAAATAATTAGGAATTGCACTTAAATAATGAATGGTCATAAGATCACCAATTGTGCAGTTATGATGCACAAGTTTTTAGGAACTATAAATGGGTGACTTTCCATATACTCAACTGAACAATTTGCTTCCTTATGTGAAAGCATTTTTTATAATGATCATTTCAAATCAGTCCTTGTTTGCCCATTGTTCATTAGGGTTTCCATCCTGACAGTGGCCTAACTTGTAATTTGTGTATGTTTTACATAATCACAGTGACCTGTTTACTTAATACTGTTGTATTAAGGTGAAAGTTGTTTTTATATTTCTCTTTTTTTAAAGGTTTAAAACTATTGTTCACAATGGCCAGTCAAATGCTTTTAACATAATTGGAAAAAAACTTTTTTGCTCCTAACAAAATTGAAATTTAGTGTCATATTTACCATGTATTTCAGTAAAGGGTTTAAATAGGAGCGCTCTCATATTGCATCATGATAAAGAACCAATACTGCAGTTCTTTTCCATAGCAAAAAATAACAGTATTTGTGTATTAGCAGGCAGATCGTGTGGCTGCCTGTCTGAAAATGATTGAGTATGTTTGATGTATTTTTCTGTCTGAACATCATCTGAATCTTCTTTTGGCTGAAATCTGAGCTCTTCATTTCTCACTCAAGTGCATTTACTTGATGCTGGCAGAAATTGAGCTTAAGAGTGAAATCATCTGATGGTGTAAATCATGACTCAGATGCAGTTTTAACACACTTAATTGCCTTTTCATTTTTCCTACTATCTAAACTTCTAAAATTGTACTACTGTCATTTCGAGGGAATTAATGATGGAATAATTTATGTATGACTGAGATGCTATGAAGTCAGGCGCATGAGATTTTTCTGCTGTAATGTGAAAATGATCGATTTAATTCATCAATCGGTGACAATAAAATCATTAGAATTGTTTTTTGAGTTCTGCTTCGTTTTTTTTAAACGACAGATATGCAGTTAGTATTTGCATTTGTATTTTAAGGAAGGTTTCATTTTCATTCTAGGGTAGAACTTCCTGTATTATTCATTGATGAACTGCTGTATAGATACACACTCATTCAACAACAGTATGGTCTCTCTGTGCATATTTCAGTACAGATCTGTGAATCAGCATTTACCTCATTTATCTTCAAAGGCTTTGCAAAATTACATAAAGACTTGAAAAATGTGGATTGAATCAATCATCAAATTCAACTAAACAATAGCTATGTGCACATACACATGTGATGCAATACAAAAATGGTGTTCATTATTTTGAGCAGTGCAACCTAACATGACCTGTGATGATGAAGCAGAATGGTTCATTTTTTGAGTGATTGACTATGAGCCACTCTGCAGAAAACTCCGCCCATGACCTCCCCGACTGCATCCGAGATTACATTTACTCAAACGAGACCTCCAGTATTTTCCAGTATGAAGTTATAGCCCAGACAATCATGTTTCAGCTGTAAAAGGCTGACTGAAGTACATGATTTGTTAATGTAATACCTTTTTAAGGTGAAACAGGGACCCTATTTTTCAAGCCATGCTTTTAAGAATGTAACCAAATGTTTATGTTAAGAGAGGGAACAAGTATTAAAAGTCTAGGAATTCGTTTTTTAAAAACCCAGTAGTAGTCATGTCCCCCTAAATGGATATTGTACGATGGATAATGGATACATCCCTTCATACTTTGTAATAATATAGGGCATATAAGATACAATAGTAAGATAATTAAAAGGTGTTAGTCATGCCATAATTTCGTTCAGCTTTGTTGAGAAAATACGGTATAACAATAGAATAAAAATTTGAACAACAGTCTCACCATTTCCACCATTTCAGTCATTTTCCAACCCTCGATTGTTATGTTGAACCTTTAATTTCTTAAACAAACTAAACAACACAAAGGTCTTGGTTTTTTATTCTTTAAAATGCTTTGGGACAACGACGGTACACTGCGACAGCATGAGGTCTGGTCATCTAGATTAGGGGTTGAATAGAAAATGGCTAAGTAGGAATATGTACCAGAAGATAGTGCACACAAATCACCAAAGTGCTTGGCACAACCATGGACAGAAAGGGAACTGCATGGTTAGATCAAGCACAATGGTGTCCTGGGCAAAGAATCTGGTCAGTAGAAACATGCTCAGGTTCTGAATTGGTCAGACAAGGCAAGGTAGATTATAATGGCTGGAGTCTAGGAACAGGTCAAGGCTCCAAGTTTACTTAAAGGAAAATCAGGAAGTCCACAAAGTCCATCAAATGATTGGGTTGTTAAAGATAGTCCGCTTCTTCCATCCTTCGTTGTTGGATCTTTTTCTTTTTGGGGTTGTTTCTAGGTTTTGCAAAAAACTTAAAATCGACAACTTTCCATCGTATCATAAAGGTCTTTGCAGGTGACGACTGAGAGCGACTGTGTCTCACACAATGAGAGATGGTGGAAAAGGTGTTCGTGATAGACTGCGACCAAGAACGTCTGCAAAATTAAAAAAAAGATTAGTCATAGGTCGCCTTTTTACTGCAGAGATACGTGGGCACCGCCCTTTCTGCGCAAAAACTGCGACAAACCCCACCCCCTCCGAAAATCGTACGCCACCCTACTATCAATGCCTGACGACTAGTCGACAAAGCTGTCAGTTTTCAAAAATTTCAGTAAAATAATCAAATTGAACTTCTGAGAAATCCAAAATTTTGATAATAACTGAATGGTTTTGGTAATATGTTTTTTTTTAATTAAATTGTACAGAAAATCTATAGAAATACAGTTTGTTTCAGCACTGGCTGTCTTGTTAAGGAACATCCATAGCTCTTAGCAGAAGAGATTTGTCGGCTGTAGTCTTGCCCAAACAGACTAAAAGCTCAGGACAAAACACTGTCAATATTAGCTTAATTTTGGAACTTGAAATGGCCTCCACCCTGCAAAATTTTAACATTAATTTCTATCTTGCTACTGTAAAATTTGTTGCGGTAATGCTTTTATGGCATCCCAAAATACGTCTCCAAAAAATCTGCTTCAGAATTTGCCCATCCATCTGGGAGGTAATCTTGTTACCTTTATACTTGCCATGTCCCATGAGGCATTTTAGCAAGAATTTTAAAGATGGGTGCACTAATCAACTCAAAAGGTCAGACAACTGAACTACTTAGCGAGATGAAATGGGAAGAAAGAAACATTGTTGGAGTTGATGGTTTGAGATGTTAGAATGGAGAACATCAAAAACAGTTGAAGAGGTATGAATGCAAAAAATTGAGTGGCATTGTGTACAGCTGTATTTGTCTACCATTATTTCATAGTAAATTTGGTGTTTAACTGAACCTCTCCGGTCTATCCCATGAGCCTATCCTATGTGCTACAAATTCATACCAAACTCTACGTCTTACCCAGTTGGTTCAAGTTGCACATTTTTGCTCCATTTTTCTCAATTTTCTAGTGAACTACAGCCCTCAAAATTCTGTTATTTTGAAAATAACTTGCCAAGAACCCTAAAAAGAAGAAATTCCTAAACTGCCATGGAACTGTTGCTTCAAAAACCTTTAAAAGACAGCTCACATCTGTGTGGAGAAAATAAGAGAAAAGAATAAGTTAGATATTAACAACTGAGCATTTAGTGTTCTCACCTCAATGTCTTGTAGAGGATCATCCAACAGGTTATCTCAGGGTTGGCGGTCCTCAAAACAAATCTTCTTGCCTAGCTCAAAGCCTCTTGCTTTCGCCCTGTTGGCAGCTAAGTTCAGATGAGGGTGTTGAGGGCGTTCTGAGATGGTCGCCTGGACTTGGTTCGATGGTTAGTCGGACTGAAGGCAAACTGTCCAGTAAGTCTCTCTTCCAACACCCGCCATACTCCGCCCCTCCCTCCGCCTCATGAGGGGGGGGTCACACAATATCACCCAGGATAGGTGGGTTACTGAGGAGAAGTTGGGTGGTGCGGGCCAGGACACTTGTCATTGGGAGGGGGTTGAGGGTTCAGTTCCGCAATTCATAAATATTAATACATTGGGGGGGGCAAATTCTTTAATTTTGTTA
>JAZGTK010004628.1:0-17856 GCA_036877625.1 Ambastaia sidthimunki
CAGAAACATTTTTGTTGTCATGGATGAAAGTTGCTTTACATCCTAACAGTAACGTGGTCTAAATATATTTGTATATTATAATAATGACTGTTAAAATAGTTTTTTTTTTAGGTAAACGAAGAACAAAAAAACATTCTGAAGGAAAACGGACAAAAATTGATTACAAAATTATTACAATTTATCAAAAGAAACAAATCTGTGAGATTGATTTCTTTGACTTTTAACTGCGACTTCAAAATGAGTTTTTTGAAACATTTTGCGTAATCTTGTCTCATTAGAACAAAAATTACAATGTATTAAATGAGAAAATTCCTAATAATGTATTTTAATTAGTCATAACGGACCTTTAACCAGCCACTGTGTAATGTCTATAGCATGTTAAAATGTTATTTCTATCTAAAGATTACTCTGTCGCTAATGCTTTATGCAATCTTAAAACTGCTGGGTTAAAAAACAACCCAACTTTAACCCTATCACTGGGTCACTATTGGACCGAACACGCGTTGGGTTGGTTTAAACCGGGTAAGTTTAACCCAGATTTCTGGGTTGTTCATGTGACCCAGCCAGTGGGTGAAACTTACTCTTTTGCTGGGCTGTATATTACTCATTGCTGGGTTATATACATTGGGTTATTTCCTTTTGCATTTGGGGTCTGACTTTTACATTTATCAATAACAAGAAACATAATACCAAATCACTGTTCTGTAATACAATAATACAGCAACATGCGTTGTGATTTTGAATGTGATTTTAATGATTTTAGTTACACAAGTAATACAAAAAGCAGTCAACCAGGCAGTTAAGCAGCCATTCAAACCATTCAAAAAGTATTACAGAAGTCCATGTTATATTGTTCGTGTCTAGTGGTGCTTATTGCATCCATTGATCTTTGATTTGTGGTGGTGATGTTACTTAAAATAGAGGGGTAGGATCTGCCAGTGTCTTAATGCTCGTGGAGTTCAAAGGCGCAGATTCCCACACCTGCTGGTTAAAGCTGTGATCACAAGATGGCGCCAATAAGCTATTGTGCCATTATGAGCCACAGTGCGTGTTTATATAATGCTGTATGTTTTATATTTGTTATACTTATTATATATAATGAGCACAAACCTCTCAAGAATTTAACTTTATTTTATTTTACGGTACATTTCACCATGAGTATATGTTGAGAAATAATTAATAGCACACAATATTCTTTTGTTAATACAATTGTTGGCATGGGTCATAGTTCACCTGCAGGAAGACACCTTACACGTTTCACAAGTTAGGGGGAGGGACTTTAGTAAGGTGTGGGAGGTGTGTATTTTTTTAACATTCCAGAAGCTTGCATGAGGGAAGCGGTGTGTGCGTTTTAAACAAAGATGTTTAAGGAAAACCTGTCAGTCTGCCAGGTGAGCTCCGGCTGAAACAGCCTAAAGCAGAGATGCCTCATTTGGTTTTGACGAGCCTCATACTGATGATGTCCAGCCTGGAGAAACTGACAGAAGCCGCTGTGACCCCACAGGACCGCTCAGGAGCCACAGCCCCAGGAGACATCATCATTGGAGGACTTTTTCCCATCCATGAGGCGGTAAACAGAACTTATTCATACAGCATCTCTCCACCACAGCTTCCTAACTGCAGCAGGTTAGTAACCAAAATTAGACTGTTTGTTTTTTGCACTAGATTCTAAGATCTTGCACTAGAACCTGAAGAATCCAGGAAGTGTGATTTTCTTTCTCTCTAGGTTTTACACAAGAGGTCTTACTCAGGCCCTTACTATGATTCATGCTGTGGAAATGGTGAACAGATCGCCCATGCTGACTGATTTGAACATCACCCTTGGATACCGCATACACGACACCTGTTCTGATGTCACCACCGCACTTTGGGCCGTCCAGGATTTGACGCAGTCGTTCTCAGCCTGCAATTCAACAACAAACTCCTCACAACCTGTCAAACCCACCATGGCTATAATTGAGGCCACCTCCTCTGAAATCTCCATCGCAATTGCCAGAGAACTTAACCTTCTACTTATTCCGCAGGTGAGCTTTATCTGCTTCACTGAAGCTCCCAGCACTGGCCTGAATAATAGCCCAGCTAACAGAGAACGTTCTCAAAATGTTGATTAAAGTTCTGTAAAAGTTCTCGTATAGTTATCAAAAATGTTCTTGCTGTAAAGTTAGTAGAATTCTTTTAGGGTTATATATCACAGATATCAAAAACAATATTTCTAGGTAGTTAGTAGAATGTTTTAAAAACATTACAGATTATGACCAAGCAGTAACATCAAGATATTATTTAAAAAACTGAACATTTTGAACATTCCTAACTATTCCATACTTATAAAACAACATGTTTTTGTTACTTAAAGGAAACGTAAGAGAAATGTTCTTACAATCTAAAATTATGAGCTTTGTATGGTGCCATAAATGGTGATAAGATGCAAATTCACTTGTGCAAAATGCAAATTCACAAAGTCACAAAATGTTTTGTGTTGCAGATTAGTTTTGCATCCACGGCTATCATTCTGAGTGACAAAAGTCGTTTCCCTGCATTCATGAGGACCGTCCCCAGTGATCTGTACCAAACCCGTGCCATGGTCAAGCTGTTAAAGGACAACAACTGGAACTGGGTTGGCATTATAATTACAGATGGGGATTATGGGAATTCTGCCATGGAAAGCTTTGTTACCCAGGCTGCAACGGCAGGAATTTGTGTAGCCTTTAAGGAAATCCTACCTGACTCGCTTATGGACCAACAAAAATTGAATGATGCGATCAACCAGACCGTGAACACTATTGTAAATAACTCTAAAGTTAATGTGGTGGTCTCATTTGCTAAATCTGCTCAAATGAAATCATTGTTTAAGGTTCTGTCTGGTAGGGTTTCAAATAAGACATGGGTGGCCAGCGATATTTGGTCGACTGCTAATGATATCCTTGAAGAGGTGAAGCTCACGGATATCGGATACATTCTGGGCTTTACGTTCAAGAGTGGGAATGATTCACTTTTCCGCCAATACCTGAAGGATCTACAGTTTGTCAATGAAGTTGAGATGAATCCATTACTGAGGGAGTTTTTAAATCAGCCGCATGTAGGAAACATTACAGTAGCTGTACAGGAACTACTAAAAAATATGAATTCGGACATGGTCTTCAGCATTCAGATGGCTGTCAGTGCTGTTGCAAAAGCCGTGGCTGAAATTTGTGTAAAAACACAGTGCAAAAACTCTACAGATCTCCAGCCCTGGAAGGTACTTCACCACAGCATCCAGCAGAATTTAAAACAAATCCACAAAAGTAATAACCTAAAAATAACCTAAAAGCTACTACATGTTTGTCTTTCAGCTTCTTGCACAGTTAGGAAACGTCACTTTTGAGAGGGAAGGAGTCACGTACAGTTTCAATAAAAACGGCGACGTTAATTTGGGATACGATGTCTTCATGTGGCAGGAAAATGAAGTTGCTAACAAAATTGCGGAATATGATTCTTCCAATGACAGTTTAATTTTTACAAGCAAGAATCAAAGTGATTTTATGGTAATGGTCTATCCTATATTCTGTATAAACTACAAATATTTGCAGTTTTATGTACTATAGTTAACCACGCTTTTACTGTTCTCTTAGCATGTCATATCAAGGTGCTCAAACAGCTGTCGGCCAGGAGAATTAAAAAAGACAACTTACGGTCAACACACTTGCTGTTATGAGTGCAGCAAATGTCCGGAAAACTATTACTCCAACAGCACAGGTAAGATTTAGGATTTTACATATCTATAGAATATGTGAATCTTAAATTACACGGCTAAAGTAAAGCTGCAATCCAACATTTTTATTTACAAATAAACAAAAAGTTATTGAGCAAGTACATGACAGATCAATGTTCAACACGATTTCCTTACCCCAATTCCTAACAGGAAGCTTATAATAATGATTTATAATCAGAGCTATTGGGTCCGATTATGTGAAATATGTCTGTCTGTAAACAGAAAGGAGATTCTGCTGCTATATTGTATGTGCGGGTACTGTAGATGCAGCATTTGTAGCTTGTGCTTATAGCAGTTATTTAGAGTTTAAACTTGTCATCCATGTTAAGAAAACACTGCAATTTTATGTTTCAGACAGGGAGAAAGTTGAGGATTGCAGCTTTAAGGCTATTTTAGCAATTTTAAGCTACTTAGCTCATTTATTATATATTTCTAATTGTTCTTTTTTATATTTCTCTTTATTATATTTGTCTCATATATGTAGCTAATTTTAATTTTAACTACTTATAAGCCTATTTAAATAAATGCGATGTTTTGCATTACAGACATGGACCAGTGTACCATTTGTAACACGAATACAGAGTGGTCAGACCTTGGAAGCTCAAATTGTAATTCAAAGCCTCATGTGTACTTTGAGTGGAATAGTGGTTTTGCTGTAGTTCTCTTGACCCTGGCTGCACTCGGCATCTTCTTCCTCTTCTTGGTCTCTGCGCTGTTCATCTGGCAAAGGAACTCTCCTGTGGTCAAGGCTGCAGGTGGACCACTCTGCCATCTAATCCTCGTCTCCCTGCTGGGCAGTTTTATCAGCGTTGTGTTCTTCGTGGGTGAGCCCACCGATATGACGTGTAAGGTCAGGCAGGTCATCTTTGGTCTGAGCTTCACACTGTGCGTCTCATGCATCTTGGTCAAGTCCTTGAAGATCCTCCTGGCCTTCCAGATGAACCTAGAGCTGAAGGAGCTCCTCTGCAGGCTCTACAAACCGCACGCGATCATCTGCATCTGCACGGGGCTGCAGGCCATCATTTGCACCTTCTGGTTAATCCTTCGCAGCCCTAAAAAAAACACTGTGTCTAACCCTAAAGACATCCTGATCGAGTGTAATGAGGGGTCAGATGTGGCATTCTGGGTAATGTTAGCATATATAGCTCTGTTGGCGCTAGTATGTTTTACCTTCGCTTACAAAGGCAGAAAACTTCCGCAAAAATACAATGAAGCAAAGTTCATCACCTTCGGAATGCTTATCTGTTTCATGGCCTGGGTCATCTTTATACCTGTGCATGTTACCACCAGGGGAAAATACGTGCCTGCTGTGGAGATGGTTGTAATTCTCATCTCGAACTACGGAATACTGAGCTGCCACTTCCTGCCGAAAAGTTACATCATTTTATTTAAAAAGGAGCACAATACTAAAGATGCATTTCTGAAGAATGTTTATGAATATGCCAGGAGAGGTGCTGAGAACATCAGAGGCTTGAGTGAAACAGAGCCTGGGAGTAAAACAGGAGATTCAGTTTATACAATATCCAATCCCCAACTTGTGACTCTTAAAGAGGCGCTTTCCTACTAGAAACTGAAACAGTTCATGACTGTGGTCAATGCAAGAAAATAATGCCAGCAGTCAAGGTAATTTTAATATGTAATATTTTATTATATGAGATATGCTGGTCTTAAGATCAAGAAGAATTAACTTTGTCTGCATAATGAACTTTGATAACAAAACTGTATTTTGTGTGTATACTGTATTTACATATTAATCATATTCTGACACAAGATGATGATGACAGAAATGTTTCTTAATGTGTATAAAACATTACAATGCATCTCAACCAACTGCTTGAGATTTTTTTATTAAAGGTTAAATTGAAAATCATTGAAAGATCTGTTAATGTTTTTATAATGTTAAAGTTTTCTCTTAATGTTTCCTGTAGTCACTAAGTTTTGTTGGGTGTATGCACAATCATGCATTAAGCTGAACAAAAAATCTATGAATGTAAATTTATGAAAATTTCATGTCATGTTTATTAAAATGCATTCTTGGGGATTTTCCATGGAATTTTGTTGAATGCCTGTTTCCAATAAAGCAACAAGCATGTTAAAAGCATTAAATGCTTCCAGGCACCTGTCCAGTGTGTTTATAGTGTCCAGTGTCATAGTAAAGACTCATAGTAGACTCTCATGTGTCATAGTGACTCTCTTTGCCACAGGCCTAATGCATCAGTGACAATATGTGTCTCACTGCAGTGAGAGTGCCAGCGGCTAGTTATCCACTGTACTAGAATCAGCTTTTACTCCTCTTGAGCCAAACACCTGTAACTGTCTGTGTGGTGCTGAGAACTGCCTCAAACCCTTTTAACAAACATAGTTTATGTACAAATTACCAAGTTTGGGCCTTTAGATACTAAACAGGTAAAAGTGCAGTTTTTTGGCAGGGTGTATAGTGTTACCTGAATTCTAGTAAATTTAATGTGCATCATTTTAAAAGCAGAGATAAAGATTATAAATCTAAAAATAGAGTTAAAATACTTTTCTTTACCATTGCGGGGAAGGAAGGACTGAATTGCCAGAATGTTTTTTATCCCTTAACTTGTGCACATGACAGATTTCAGTATCAAATGTCACTGAGTGTGAGAAAAATCTGCCTTGAAATATGAAACGGGGCCAAAATATGCAGCGTCTAAGCAACAGCAATTCTGCAATTGTTCTGAAAATGTACTGAAGTGACAGATGAAGAGTCAATTCTTTGTTATTTGTGTGACATCATCCTTGACAGCAATGAAAGTAGACAGTGTGATGGTTATTATTGTTGCCAGTGGCATTAATTTGACTCTTTCTGTGGTTTACCGTCTGGCCCTTCCTCAACACACATATTGTTTATTCAGGAAACGTTATATATCATTACACTGAAATTCATGCATGTGTGTATATATGCTTAACAGCTACAATTATTTGCCATCAGCTTGTAGTCAAATATTTGTCACTATAGTTTAGACAATCTACAAATACACAGTGCCCAAAACAAAGTAAAATTATACTCAGGCTTGTATTTGGATAACTGATAATCAAATGAAGTCATAGAAACCAAACCACAATGGCTATGTGAAGCTCTTTGAAGTATTGTGAACACAAATGCAAAAGGCTTTGGCAGTAAACAGAATAAGTCTCAAATCTCAAACATCAGCAGATCCTACATCTGATAATAAAGTTTTTTCCTTCCTGATGGAATGAACTGAATTACACTTTTTTTTGCAGAATTTATATTAAAAGCGTGAATTCTAGAATATACTTTTATTAATTACTTTCATGAGCTGTTCTAAAATTCATCTTAGAAATTAGGCTTTACTAACTCTTTTTAATTACACATACCAAAACCACACAAAACGTCATCTTATCCTAGACAAAATATTTGAATGTTTAGACAACTGAAAAGGCAAACTCATTATAGCTTATTAGACACTCAAAAGAAGCACAGATGTAAATGGCTTGTCTGTTAAGTCTTGAATTTTGTCTTGATCTTGTGACGGTCACACTTGCCTGTAAACCACAACAGAAGGTGATTCAAAAGGCATGTATGAAAACAGTCCAGATTTGACATCTGTTTTTAATCACTACAAATTCACAGAACTGTGTGAATCCTTATACAGGTAAATGGAAGACAAACCACTTTATCACAGTACACCTGCTGTTTCAGTGTGTAACAGAACATTTTATTGGTCTGTTTGTCTACACAGTTTCACACAGTATCAACATTTGTCCTTGAGGAAACCTCTGTACTGTAAATCTGTACCAATGATAACTTAAAACACAAATGTTTTTCTTCTAATGCAAAAAAAGCAACCCAAACTTAGAAAACATTGTACAAACATGAGAAATATTACAAAACTATACACAATTGAATGTGCTTGATAAAGTCTCATTTTACAATCTCAATTTTTTGAAAATATACTGACTTCCCATTATTATACTTCTTATTTATCTGGATCAAAGTTGTTGTTAAATGAAAACAAGATGCAGGTGATGTACGGGCAGAACAGAATGAGGAAGTTATAATCGTACCAAACGAGAATCGGGAATTGAGAGCCACTTTCTGGGCAGGTTTATGAATACAAAAGCAATCAAGTAAATTTAGTTGGGACGTTTAGACAAAACAAATAAACGAAAAATACAAGAAGTGGGCAACATGTTCCTCAAAGGAAATTGGAGTTGGGGCCAGATAAGGAAAAGCTCACATATTAACAGAAAACAACTCCCACTATTAATTAGTTTTTCACTGCATGTCAAACCCTGCAAGACCTCATCATCCAAACTTTGTTTCCTTCTGTCTTCAATGTATATATAATATACAAATTATTACTTAATCTGAGCATTGTCTATTGTGTGAAAAACATGAACATTAAATAAATGAAATTAAAAACACTGGCAAAGTAACAGCTTCAGGTAAACTGAGATACAACCTATTGAAAAGAAAACCACAACATTTTTTAATATGACAATGATATGCTTACATACAAACAACTGCATGTCGGTGGTCACGTGACCACACATAAATAACTGCATGCGACTTTTCCAGAATGCTTTAACAGCAAAGTGGGCTTTGAAGAGATGCCCCACAGACCAGTTTCAATAGCACAATAAATACATCTGTGTATCTCCCGGTTCAGCAAGACAGCCGTTCTAGTTCATGTCACATTAAAATAAATAGTGTATCAGGCTTGTCGTGCCTACAGGATGCACGCTTGTTTGTTAACAAACATGGCATGACAAAAGCGGTCGGCGTGATGGCACGCATAGCCAGGGGAGTTCATTTAATGCAAAACAATCCAGATATATTCTTTAGAACTCTGTCCTGCCAAACTTCACATTAGAGCTTGTGGGTTTTGCCACACATATCCATTTGCATAGAAGCATGTTTACTCCACAAGAAAAGAGAACTGTCAGAGCTAAAGGCTGGGTGCTTGTCCCACACTTTCTGATTGACGAGGTAGTTTCACATTTCTAAAGGGACGTAAAGTAAAATTTACTTAACAGGACATCAGTGCCAATGTCAAATAATATTAATAACAATAATAATAATAAAAGCTATATGCTGTTTTGTAAGCCCTCAGAACTTAAACTACAGATTCTGAGCATTGCCATCCTCAGCCACACACCCTCTCTCTCAAAGGAACCTGAAAGTTGGGCAGGTGGTAATGGAAGGTTTAGTAGATTGGGGTAAGGGGGTCTGGGTGGGGGTCATCTCTGATGGGTGCAGCTGTAGGGGCCCCTGTGTCTGAGCTGAGGCCCTGTGCCACAGAGAAGGAAGGGAGACTCCAGGCAGGATGGATGGAGGAAACAAAGCCTGAAGGCTTGGTCAACAGCCCACATAAGGGTTAGAGTTGAAATCCCTCCATGGGTCCCTCGGGCTGCTGGAAAATGTACTGCCCCTGATTCTGATCCACCTGCGGGGCAATGTTAGTGTCTTCCTCCTCCACCCCAAAGTAGTGCTCGATCAGATCAAAGGCCTTCTGATAAATCTCCTGGTTCTCGTGGCTCTGTAGGAACTCAATCTTGTCCAAGCCTGAGGAGGACATTAACAGTCAGTCAAACATCTAAACAGAATGACTTTTAAATTAATCTTAGATGTCTTCAAAGGGGTTGAGCTCATTCTTGGACCTCACTGTGTACAGGAACGTGCAGGAGCAAAAGGCCAAAATTTCTGACACAAAGCTGGTAGCTCACTAAGAAAGTCCTTATGTTGTACAATTAAGAATCAACTACACTAAAACTAAAAGGATAGTTCACAAAAAATATTTTTTCCTCTATTTACTCACTTTGTCATTCCAAACCTGTATGACCTTTTTTCTTATGAGGAGCACAAAAGAAGATATTTTGAAGTTCACTGGTAACCAAACAACAGTGGCACCCAGTGACTTCCACTCTATTGAGACAAAACCACCAAGACATTTTTCAAAATATATTGTGTGTTCCACAGACAAAAACTCATATTCATAAGTTTGGAATGAAATGATTTTTTTTGGAAATTCATTTTTTTGAGTGAACTATTCCTTTAAGAGCCTAGCCAAACCTGTTGATCAAAAGTGACATCCACGTACACAAATATCTGTGATAACAATGCTGTTTTAACCACTAACATACAAAAAGAACAGTGACGGAGTCAGATGCTAAAGCTAACACCTATAGCAGACAGCTAAAACCTTCCCTTGCTGCCATCTTGTGGAAATCTCTTTAATGCTGTTGGCTGGGAACCAAAGAAATGTGAAATTATGGGAACCAACATAAAATCTACCAGTCAAATGAAGCTTGTATTCATAGCCCATTTTTGGATCACACACAACTGACAATCGTGAGGCCTACCATAAGCTTCTTCAATGAGGGCACAGTATGGGTTGATGCCTGTTCCATTCTGTTTGGACTCCTGTTCTCCCAGTCTGAGGATGTTCTCCAGACCGTTCAGAGCCACCTGTACAATCTTGGAGTCCATCACAGTCAGCAGGTCACACATGGGCTTTATGGTGTTAAGAGACACCAAGTACCTGTGTGTTAAGCACATTTATATCAGCTTCTGTGTTATAAGAGTTTGAGAGTACAACTATGATGTCATAAGTTTAACCAAAATCCTATCATAAACATAATACTAAGTACAGATGTCACAATATACGTTTATTTTCAATAACTGTGATATTAATAACCGTGATTTGACATGGTGTCAATTCTACACATATTATTTTGTAAATAATTCAGTGGTAGTAGCTGGTTGACACTTAGGCGGTGCTGTTGCCCCTGTTTAACAAGCTCCTACACTCCTATTTTGAGTAAACACTTAATAAACAAAATAAAAGATAATAACTGATAACATTGTTTTTTTATTTCAAATATATACCGCAATAATATTGTTGAAACATAAAATTGTGTTAAACAAATTGTGCAAATGACAACTGTGCCTTTCCTTAAGTTGAGCACATCTTACAATATTCTGAGAAGAGTCTTAAACATAACTTAAATGGATGGTGATGCAATCCCTCCTCCTCCTCCAGAAAATTTCAATTAAATTTAAAGCATTCATGTAAAACCAAAGCAGAAATTGCCCCAGCGCACCTGATCTGCTCCGGCGTGCCTCCAGAGGTGCCGTTGGTAATGGCCCACGCCGCCTCCTTCCTGGTGCGGAATTCTGCCTTTTGCAAAATCTCGATTAACTCTGGGAATATGTTAGCATCGATCACCGCCTGCAACACAGATAACACGTCTGTGAGCCTTCCGAGTTTGCTGAACGATCCCACGCGTCACGAGAAAATCCGTCTGGTGTACCTGGATCTGCGCTCGGTTTCCTGCTGTGATATTGGAGACAGTCCAGCAGGCTTCTTTTTTGATGGACTCTTTCGGACTGCTGAGTAAGTGGAGCAGGCAGGGCAGAGCCGAGCAGTTCAGAATCACCTGATGTAAGACAGCAGCGATCAGACAACCGAACCTCTGGTACCGTTTACATCTCCAAATGTAACTAAACTTTCTGAACCTCATAAACACCTTCATTTTGTGATCAGATTGTGAGGTTTACACAGGGCCTTAGAGACACTATAGATGCTGATGTGAAAGGAGGAAACTACCTGGGTCTGAATATCGTCTCCTGTGACAATGTTCCCCACTGCTCTCAGTGCTGGGGAGACCACCTTGTAATCACTGTGCCTGTGGTCAGAAAACACACAGTAACAATTACATTGTGTATATGCTAAAAATAGCTTGTATTTACAATGAATCTCAAGTCATAGCAAGGTCATTATAGTTTAATAAAACTATTACTATTATTAAAATATAAGCATAAACAATATTTTTTTTAAATAAACTAAACGAAAAGTCTGGTCACATGTTATGTTACACATTATCTTGCTCACTACAGTTAATGGTAAACGAAAGCTAGAAACCAAAGATGGTTAAATGGACACTACAATACTTTGTCTTTTTAATATGGTGACGCTTGCCTCATGATTTAACACCTCTTTACATATTATGTAAATTCTATTTGCAGGCACTATTGAACTGGGCACCAATATACCCGTATGTGCCTGAACCTCTCATTTGCATTCAACCACTGACATTAACAGGAAGTAATACAGCACAGTACACAGTACACCAGAATGTTAATAAGGGTCTTCACTCTAAATAAGGGGCCTTGCCAAACCTGTTTGTTAGAACAGGCATCTATATACATGAGTCCATGTAAAAACGAATATGTGAATTCAGAAAAAATAAGCATGTTCATAAGCATGTTCATAAGCATGTTTGGTCCTTACATGAGCAGCTCCACCAGTCTACGGCACACGCCTGAGTCAATGACTGCCTGGATTTTGTCGTTGGGTCCGTCTGACAGGTATGAAAGTGCCCAGCAGGCATCTGCGAGAACATCAGGGTCACTGCTGAAGAGCAATCTGGACAACACGCTCAAACAGGGCGACACCTGTGAATAGCAACAGGCTGCTTAATAAACTCACATTTATATAGAAAACAAAGCTTGTTAGCACAAAGAGATCCAGTTTATGACGAAGTATTTTGGAATGGTTTATCCTGAACTAGTTTTACCCACCTTTGTGAAATCCGGAGGGGGATTTTTCCCTCTGCACAGGTTGGACAGAGCCCACACTGCGTTTCGAGTGGTAGTGAGCCGATTGGATTTTGCAAGCAACCTACAAAAAAGAAGATAAAACGTAATGGTTATGCAATGAAAACTGACAACTAGTTGGATGTCTTGTACATGTTCTGACATCAGAAATTATTTTTTAACAGTGTTTTAAACACTGATCTGTTATGTAGACCGCAAGACTTCTACCCTCAAGAGTAAAATTCTCAGAACACAAAGTTTAAGTAGTAGTTCAATTTTTCAACAGAACTGTCAAAGTGTGTAAACGGACTTCAGTTTAAGATAATGCAACAAACAGAACCGCATGCAATCAGTCACACTGCTGGGATCGGTAGGAAACACTCACTGCTGAAGAGGGGGTAAGATGGCACAGCTGAGGACGTAGTCTCTGCACTCTGCATTATCTCCAGCAATATTCCCTAATGCCCAAACTGCCTGCAACAACAAATATACACCCCAATTACATACTAGATGGTTACTAATGCAATGCTCTACAAGTTAAACTACAGGAACACTGTATTTCATGATACTCCTGGGTAAAAACCTTGCTTGCAAAAGCTACTAACTGTTACAATCACCTGCTCTTGTACATCCTCATACTCTGAGTTGAGAAGCTCTATGAAGATGGGAACGGCTCCCATCTCGATGACCACCTTGGTGTGTAGGAAGGTCCCTGAGGCAATGTTGGTCAGAGCCCAGGCAGCTTCGAACTAGTTAAAACAAGCAACAGGACCATCTCAAAACATGCTTTTAACAGAATTATTGCTTTAACAGTTCTGAAACCTGTGCTGTCATGTTCTCTCACCTGCAGGGTGCAGTTGTCACTCCTTTTTAGGAATTCAACAAATCGGTTGACTACACCAGGTGTGTGGATGACCTCATCGATGGGAGGATTGGGTTCTGAGGGACATTAATAGATGTATCAGAATCAGTTTTGTTCATCTTTCAATGGCTTTTAATGCACGTCATCTTTAAGTCTATGAGACATCAGAATGAAGTTACCAACCTTTAGAGAGTAACTTTCTGAACCTCTGAGTGGCTATTAACTGCTGATCTGGATCCTCTGAGAAGATCATTTGAATCATATCTTGAGTTATAACTCCTTCCTGCACAAATTAACATTAACACTGTTGTTAAAATTGTGCTGTACAAAAAATTATAATATACATAATATGCTAATATTGGAATCTGGAATACTTACACCTGATACAGGTACAGTAGAGCTAATGTCGGGGTCTTGAATGGGGCATTCAAGCATGGACTCATCACCAGGCGGTATAGACACATTTCTCTTCTTGAACAGCTAAAGAGAATAGTTAACACAGCTTCTATGTTAAATTAATATTTTCAGTTATCAGCAAACACATAATCAACAATGTATTGCATTTTGTTTTATACTGTGTACAATTATATCTAGTTAGTTACACCTGGTCACTTAAAAGTAGGGTAAGCAATTCTTGAGAGGCTAGCAATAGCAATCTAGCTTTAAAACCACAAAGGTGGGCGGGACCTTCAGAGAGCTCTCCAAAGCCACACCCCCTCCAATACAAATGCTTTTATACACACACCAATGCATCCTGCCTTTAACATGCTGACGCATTAAAACATTTTAGATAGCAAACCTGTTCCTCCCTCTTCTGTTTGCGTAGCTGTATGCCCTCCTCCTCCCTCCGTCTCCGCATTTCCTGCGGGTTCAGGGCTTTATTCTTGTAGCTCTTCATTCGATAGTTTTCTTTGCCTGGACTTGCCATTGCGTCTTAAAATCAATAAAGGAAACATAGTCAAATGTATGCGCTGCTGGGCTTTCAGTACTATGTAAGTGCAAGAAAGATTTTCAGGTGTTTGAACCAGCATGCCATACTTCTGATTTAAACCAAATAATACAGGATGATATAATGGGCGGTTTATTTAAAACCAGTTATACTTGTCAATTGTAGTACTACCTGTACAACATCACATGGCACTAAATGACGCCCTTTTGAGTCTGCTTCAGGTTCTAGTTTTTAATTAACGTTTGAATTATTCAGCTTCTGAATACCAGCTCCACACCTTCAGAAACAAACCATTCATTTCAGCAGGGCGGAGGGCCTTGGCTCAATTATTACCAGTGTGTTTGCAGTCTCTAAACAAACCATGAAATTAGAAGACAAATACATCTTTAACCTCTCGGTGTACACAAATGTAGCATTGTTAACGGCTGTTGTCTAAATCCGATCAGCATAAAGAAGTTATGTGTGGAATGGAGGGGGAGAACTGAAATACCCAACAGATTACACAAGCAAACATAGCTGTAAATTTACAATGCACAGTATCAAAATTAATACCACAATAGTACACAGTTTTAAATTGATCCGGATCAGCAGAAAACTAAATGTTATTGATGAGTAACATCTCCTGTGGAGGACAGACACATATTATCTTTACAACTACTGGCCACTAACAGCCAGATGATGCGATCAAAAACCAGCGTGTTTATCGGGCAGTCGTATGCAGCCGGGGAGACACGAATAATACGCTAGATGTCTCTGTTATAAACCCACAAGCGTCTTAAATTTTACACGGATCTGCGGTCTGCCCCTGTGTGCTAACATGCTAATCGTTTGGTGCTAGCTAAGAAGACCAGACGTCAGAATGATTTATTCCTTGGACACACTCTTTACTCATCTCATTCCTGAACACAAATGGCACTAACGTCTTAAACGTTAAAAGTCGCTCACCCATTCGCCGTAGGTTAAAGGGGGAAATGCTGTCCGTCTGTTTTTAAATTTCTCTCAAAAACCCTCCCGAGTTTCTGCAGAGAGTAATATGGCGTCGACGAGTGAAGAACGTCACGTCCGGCGCTGTTTCCGGTTTTCAAGAGCGGACTGTTTGAATACCAATGAATGACAAGAATTTACACGTTGCATTGTATTTCTGTCACCAACAGTACTACTGTAGCAAATCTAGTTGAGAGCTTTTCAACTCAAGGAACTGTTGATTTTTTTGCATTCATCAAATGCAAAAAATGAGTGTATGATTGATGTCTGTTATGGTTTGCATGTTTAAGGGGCAGTTCTTGGTGCTGGTATATCAACAGAAGCATGTTCTACAGGCAACAGTAGATAAAGTGAGTTAATTAGTTAAATAGTGAATTAGTTAAATAGTTAATTTTATTGTCAATCTGCTCATTCAGGAAGTGAACAACCACTTTTAACTGTAGCTGCATTATTTGGACCCACAGATCTTAGATTTTATGTCACTGCAGGAGCATGTTGATCTACACATGGAACATAATTCAACCTCAACAGCAGGTATGTGTACAGCATTAAGTTTTCTTGAACCTTCGTCTGGAATTTTGTCTTGGTTTTCCTACGATGTTTAGAATTCCATAAACATTTTGTGGATTGTCTTCACTACTGTTAAGCATCAGTAGTCAAGCATCAGGTCATAATGAATTGGAATTTTTGGTTTTGTAAAACTTCTGACTTGACTATAATGTTCAGGAAATCCTGATGATCTGAATCTGGCCAGGAAGCTTCAAGAGGAGAAGGAGCAGAAGTGGAAGAAGGCGGAAAAAAGACGGGAAACTAAAGAGTTTAAAAAGCTCCAGGTTAGCTAAATCAAATTTTGCAATAATTTAAGCTAAGCAAGTCTAATATAAAATACACTTTTCAAACACATCACAACACAAAACATGGCTGATCTGTTTAATCACTTTAGCCTGTTAAAAACATAACCACTGAATATTACCAATACAAAAAAACAGTTTGCAACTCAATGTTAATTCCTTAATTCCCTTGAGATTTTTTTGTTTTGTTTTTGTTTTGGGCTTGATAACAGTGGTGGTTATCGTGAAGACGGCTGTTTCTCGAGGTCAAATGGTTCCTGCAGAGTTTCACAGGAAGAGGGCGGAGATGCTTGAATTTCTGGCCTCTGGGCTGGATGATGGCAGAAGCAAAACATCAGGTCTTCAGGGAATATATCCTAGTACTACACCAGTAATGTTTGGAATGTTATGTTTGTATGGTAATGTTTGCTTATACAGTTAAATAAATAGATGGAAAATAATCTACTTTTTTGACAGCTCTATTTCTTTTTAAACTAAAGTATTTTTCTTTATGAAGATACCCCAAACGAAACTCTATTATTGTTATTATCTATTATTATTATCTGTATTATCTATGTTTTGTAGTTTTAATAAAAGGAAAACACAGAACACTGGGGTTGTCACTGGATTAAAATTCCTGTATAAATCCTGGATTATAATTCCTGTTTTAGGGTTTATGGTGACCAGAGGGAAGTCTCAGATTTGCTCATGTGTAGCTCTGTGCTGAGACCGATCACTACTCATCTTTAAAGGGGGACAAAGGTTGGGGGTGTGGCTACAGACATTTCCAGATGCTGCTTTCATAGCTGCATAGGATGGAGCAGTATAACTTTTTACCTTGTATAAAAAAATTAAAATAGCTTTATTTATGTGCACATTAAAGCATAATGTTTGTGTGTGTGTGTGTGTGTATGTGTGTGTGTGTGTGTGTTTCAGAGCTGCATTCTTAATTCAAGAACACTATGTGCTGAGAAAAGTTCTTAATGTCATTGTGGAGATCTGACTGAATGTGTCCATCAGTTGTATCCTCTAGTCCCAGCTACTTTTATCTGCAAACACCCTTGAAACAGAATGTGAAACACTGTATTTTTGTACAAATGTTAGTAAAAAAAGAAATACATTTGTTTTTATCCAGCACATGGAAGATGTATTTTTATTACCTTAGTTAACATAAACCTAAATCCTTTTTTTTATTTTTTCAAAATTTACAAATATTTTTAGGTTTACTAATAGATATTTTTAGGAATTATTAGGTTTACAGTTGCAGCCTTAGTACACATGCTATCAGTTGGTATGTCACAGCCTTGACCCCACGCAATTCTGAGCGCTTGTTTGTCAGACCTCTTGCTTTCTGCTGTAATGCAATCTGAGGAATCATCAGTCCCACCCGCTTCATCTCAGTGAGAATTAGATTCAGACCCGCGTCTCCTTTATTTCCTGAAAACTAAGTTTTGTGATTTGGCAAACATGCACTTCCTGATGTAATCAGGGCTGATGACTTAAAAGTCAACGAGCAGGAATCTCACGGTCATTCGACAGAAATAAGAGAGTAATGGCAGGTAAGTGAAGCGCAGTACACGCACAGTTAGACACACTCTGAACGCGCATTTGGTTGTAATGGTCAAATGTCACTATGCCATAAATTTATCCGTAGATTCAACAGGAGTTCAAATACAATTCTGTTTACTTTGCGCACCATCTATACTTCTGATTTGCTGTTTTGTGTGGATTGTTTTGTGCAATACTTTATGCAAAGGGAAATAAACTATTGAGCGACATTTCATATGAGAATATTAAAAAATGTTATTATTAATATTGTTATTGTTGTGTTATTGTAATACAGCTTAATAGACTTTATTGGGTAGAATTTGCATAGTAGGTTATATGTTATTGGTC
>JAZGTK010004629.1:0-24094 GCA_036877625.1 Ambastaia sidthimunki
GTTTAAAAGTTCAAACATCTAAAAAACTGAAATACAAATACAAAATAACATTTTTAATAAACATTAAACAATTAATAAACATTCTTATAACCTAAAACTGTTAGCTGGGAACAAGCAGTTTTTTGTCCCATAGAACTCAATACAACCTTGAATACAATTTATCCTGGAGTTTGTGTTTATACTGTATCATTAATAAACAGAGAAACGTTCATTTTCAGGACGTTTGCTGTTTTCTGAACACGTCTGTGTTTCTGCTGTTAACACTAATAAAAGAGAACAAACGGGCTGAAACGTTGCGTGTGACAGCGGAGACTGAAGCTGTTTGTCGTCTCTGTTGGCATCTTTGGAGTCTCTCCATCAGCGAAAGGTTCCCAAAAAAGGCCAGATGTTCTTGCTCTGGGTTTTATTAGTGGTCTGAATCACTAATGCGATATTTATATCTAAGAAAGATGAATCTGTTGTGATAACACTAGATTTTTGCTTTTAAATCTGCCTTTGTGAGATGATTTTGTCTGGCAAACATGCAAAATCACAAAACAAACACACCAAACACAAAACGAGGGCGAGTGCTAAGTGGTGAGGAAGATTTTCTAAACAATAAAAAACTGCACAAACTCTTTCAAAATCTACTGGGGCAAAAATATTGCGTTCCTCAGAGCTCAGCCTGTCAGAGCAATTAGATTAGATGAGGAATGTTCCCCATTATGTGTGTATCAAAGCACACTTACTGTACAAATCAAAATAAAGTGCTTTTCTGATCCTAGTGCATCATCTCAGTGTAGAAAGATGAATAAAGAACTCAAACGCACAAATATCAAAGTTATTTCTGTTGACACATAAATCTTTGGCTTCTGATATGTGTTTAACAACAAGCAAAAAGTGAACGATGTGTTGATTTTATTGTCATGTTGTGTCATGACTAATACAGTCAGATTTACAGAGAAAACAACTTTAATCTAATATTGCGAGACTACATAAAAAACAGATCCCAGATTAAACAGAAAGATGCATCAACAAACATTTAAAGAAAGTGTTTTACACCATTTGGAAAGCAACAAAATGGCGTGTAATAAAGCTGGAGTTTGAGTGCAGTAATGATGTTAAGTGTATCTGGAAAACTGCATGATGATGTTTCAGAGTGACTCAGGCTGAGTGCATGTGTTCATCTTAACTATGGACTGGAAACAAAACAGTCAACGCCGGTAACTTAATTATCACCAGGGCTTTGGAAACTGTACACTTTCATTTAGACACATATCTGCTTTCCAATAGCTGGATAGTCCACACCAGAGCAGGTCAGTCAGGACTATTTATTCTGTTAAATACACAGATTGTGGGAGGTAAATCTTTACTGCAAGACCTCCTGACAAACTATTTCATGTGTCTCCCTGACAGACACGGTACAGAAGTATAAAACTGGGGCCCTAACAGACACAAAAGGACCCTTGTGTTCCCCTTTTCTCTCAGATGGTCAAATCTCGTTACATAATACTTGGGTACACATTTCTTTTCAGGCACCCCAATACAGGCCTGAGGGAGGATTTGAAAGCAGGTTTCAGAATCTGGTGGCCGGGCTTGGAGGAATATTTGGCTCCAGGTCTCAGCTGCATGAATCTGTGGAGATGCCAAAGTGTTTGTAAAACTCTTCAGACTTGAAGGAAAGAGACATCGATGAGCAGCGACAGTTGGTCTGAACATCAGATGTTTCTCTGATGGACGTCTGCCAAAAACTGTGGGAGGTACGACTGCAGGACCTCAGCGTGAAAGCCACGGCTAAAAGAGACTTCTGTCATTTCCTGTTTTGTTAAGAGGTGAAAAGTTCAAGGCCAATAACACTTTGTGGTATCATTTAACAAAATGACGTAATCTCCAACATTTAAAGAGAAAAGGAATCTACAGCATAAACATTTCCATGTGGTATGAATCACTTGACTGCAAAGATACAAATTATAAATCCTGAGTTTCCTAGAAAACTGAATTCATGATCATAGATTTATTTTATTGTGCTTATGGTCAATAAAGCAGCAACTGTTATTAAATATCTAAATAATTCACAACAGTACGTTTATAATAATGATTTATAATTTGTCAGGCCTGATTTTCCGGGAAATGTAAGTTTGGCTTAATTTGACTTTAAGCACATAAAGTAACCTGCAATTGTATGTTTCAAATAAAGATGGCGACAGAGAAACAAAAGTTACAAATTGAAGCTTTAATAAAAGTAGAATATGTTAGCTGTGTTGATGGAATGGTTTTACTGGCTAGAGACTGAAAATGAATGAAACTCTCTGTGGGATTCTGTCTGATTAATGAACTGCTCTCGTACCCACACAAACGTTCTGTCAACGTTGACTGCAACCAGCCATCAGTCCTCATATTATAATAAATAAGAAAGAATAACACATATAAACAGAAATACAGAGCGATACAGAGTAAATGATGCAGTGGAGTGTAAAATTGGAGTGTATTAGTTTCATCAACACAATGTTTTATTTGTTAGGTGTTTATGAAAAGAAAGGCTAATAGATGTTATCTTCATTCTACTTACACATTTTCCTGCACAAGGATGAACTTTTTTTCCACTCTATCAACCCAGCGCTCAGTTTTACATCACGTTATGATTCTGGATTTAACATCTTTTGACCGTGAGCTGTAATCAGACAGCTGTCACTAAACGTCCCTCCAGTTGCATAAATCTTCTCATTTCTGTGCTCAACAGGTGGCGAGATGAAGGAGGGATGTGTTGCCATGGAAACCAGCTCGTCCTCACCGAGCAGAGCGAATGCAAGGTGGCGCATGAATGCGACTTGCAAGAACCCATCGATACAAATTCATACATTCACATCTGCATTAAACACCTGGAAAATAATGTTCAACCCAAATCTTTCATTTACAAAATATTATATTTATAACAAATATTAATATTATATATTATTATTATTCAAGCCAGACAGAGCTGGTCAGTTTTTAAAACATCCTCTTTAACATTGTTCTGCTTTGATAAGCTACAGTAAATAAGTAAATAAATCATGTATGTATTATTTAATTCCTGTCACTACATGTGTAAAATGACGTGTTAGGTTGCATTAAGGTTTGGGTGATCAGTTACGTGTCTGATGAAACACAAAATGGCAGCTGTCCACATTTAAACACAAAACACATTAAATTTTTCTTATCTTCGGTTGATTTACAATAATGCAAATCAAAAGACTGAATAAATTCACCACCAATATCTGACTTTCTCCTCCCCTCTTTCTCGCTCTGGAAACAAGCTGTGATTTGTTTATTTGGCAGCACTTGAATGAACTCAATGAACTCAAATGTGATAAATGCGATTAAAGGAAATCACAGTTATTAGCGCTGTTTTAAGTACACTACACCAAACACGGCAGAATGGACACAGCCCCACATCCTACAAACCAATCCAATGTGTGATGCACAATTGCATTCAAAAACAACTATAATTTCATGATAAAATGCAACATTAAACTACAACCAGAAACTGTGTAAATTTCTAGTTTTGAATTGCTTGATCTAAACTGTAAACCTCTCTGATCTGAGACAGCAAAAGATTCGGAGTGATTGATTTCACTGTAAGAGTTTTCAGTGAGATTATTAGTAAGACACACCCAAACATCACAACCTCAGTTCAGCACAGTTAAACTGTTAAACCGTTAGATAACCATCCTCTCGGACACATGAGTGATTAGTTTAGCTTGATGCTGGTAACATTTGTCACTTACATATCAACTGCTGCTAATCATCTTTGGGTCCATTTATCAAACATCATATTAAAATTAAAGAATTTCCCGTTTGTTGACATCAGAGCAATTCTGTACAGTGTAAACCATTTTACACAAAAGAAAAAATAAATCTAAAAGACCAAAAATTAAGATTTAATCGACAAGACATGGTGGGCAACACCTTTTTCTCCGGATCTACACCCAGATCTGTCCACCACAGACGACAGCAAGTGTGAGTTCACTGGACTCAAGACAATAAAAGAGCTATTCAGCAAACAGTGCAAAGAAAAACATGATTAAATCAGTTAGTGGGAAAATCTAATTTACTGCAGGTCACACCAGTGATGTGCTAATGGATTAGAGAAAGTGGTTGGCTGTCTTCTTCCTACCTCATTTTCGACAGTAATTTAATTAAATTAAAGAATATAGGGTGCTGTGTATGATTTATTAATATGCATTCTTTGGCTTTGGAGGGGATGTGATTACGACAATACAAATCGAAAACAGGTAAACGAATAAAGAGGACAAAGGGTCGTCGATGACATCACCTTTACCTGACTGAGCGCACAGTGGTCGCCACCACACAGCTCGGTTTCAGACAGTGTAAAATGTGTAATGTGATGTATTTCAAGGTCTTATTCGTGTGCATTTGTTTAAAACTAAACCAATTTCAACCCCATGCGCGTTCATTTTTCCTGTCCTGTTGCTGGGCGTCGAAATGCAGAGTTTCAGCATCCACATGGCTGGACAATAAAAACCCTACAGCCAGCGATGCAAGATGATTTCCGTTTAAAATTAATCGGATTAACAAGATCCCATTACACAGAAAAGCGCGTCTGGATGAGATCATCTCTAATGCTCGGTGATCTGTCGGAATTTTAAACACATCAGTCCCCAATGAGACCCTCGTCTCCCGTTGGGTTTGTCCTCCATCCTTGTATATTCTGCATTGAAATAAAGTGACGCTGTGTTTCAAAGAAAAACATGTGAGCTGTTCTCCGTGCGTAAAATCAAACTGGAAACCTAAACAAGTGAGATTGTGTCCGAACATAAAGAATTAAATGGCGTAAATCTGACTTCTTGCTGCTCCATCATTGCCATGGTGACAACAGCTGCTGGTTTTAGTAACCTCAGCGCAGTAACTCAGTACATGCTAAACTACCACTGACGGATTACTACGACTAGAGAGTGAAAGTAGAGGATGGAGAAACGCGTGCATTGGGTAAAATGATTCGAGGTCAATGTGTCACTGCGAAAAATGGTCCGCAATGGTGTCGGTTTTCTGCACATTTGCAAAGTTTCACCTTTCAATGGGTTTAAATAAACGCTGATGTGGATGTTGGACGAATGCCTCATGATTCGAGATTTAACCTACATTTCACGGCGCTGGTTGAAGGTTTCGCATCAGCGAGCGGCGCGCATGACTCAAGCGCACAGCGGCCGCACCACTGACCGACATTCTCTGTTGACGGCGCTGATCTGCAGTCAGCTCGTGTTTTAACACCACCGGCTCTAAACTCTCATGTGATTTCATATGCATGTCTTTAAACATCTTACCATGTGCAAACCACGGCGTTAAGACGACAGCCAGAAGGACGGAGAGCATCGGCACGCTCCAGCATCCCGAAAGAACCCTCATCTGCTTTCCATTCATTCTTGCGTGTAACCGTGATAAATGTTCCTGAAAAATACTAAATTCCCTTTTTAAACAATTGTTTTCAAGTCGAGAAGTAAATCCTAAATGAGCTTTTGTCAGTCTGTTACATCGTATTGCCTCTGCGCGTCTCCATGTCCACTCTGTGATCTGTCTTCTCCAGTCGTATTTATTTACTTCCAGTCTCTGTGTATTTGTGCAATGCGATGGAATTCGTTCCTTTATGGTCCCATTGCCACAGTTCAAATGTAAGTCAGTGATCTTGCCGAAGCACAGACGGACAGACGGCCGAATCAATCGGGTTCAGAAAGCAAACCGACGCGCGTCCACTTGGGGAGGATGAAGCGCTTCCCGGGTTGAGATGCGATTTCAAGCGTTCTCACAGTGTGTGAGGGAAACGAGTTTGACTCCCACTGTCTCTCCACCCCCTCACACTCCAGCCCCTCCCCAAATCCTTATAGCCTTAATAATGTTCCACTACTGACAAACACTAAACAGTCCTCCAGTGAATATGATCGATTTTGGTTATCCGAGGGGTTTAATGTTGGATAGCTGGAGTTGATGTATATGGATTCTGTTGCAGACGGCTTAGTTTTTATGTTTTTATATGTAAATTAATAATATTAAGAAGAGGAGGAGGAAGAAGAGAAAGAAAAAACTAAGTTTTAATATATATGTTTATTTAGGCTACACAAATAACCTAGTAAGAATAAATTGTTAATTATTTACAAATTTCATACAGTATAAAACTAAACATCATGTAGGGGAGTATCTTGCCCGTCCACGCCTAACTAGTTAAAATAATCATAATAACTTTAACTGTAAACGCTTTGGACTCAGGGGCGTTTGCACGCGCGGGGGGGCGTTCATATTCATCAATGAAATTAAATCCATTAAAAGGCGATAAGAGGGCCTGGGAAGATGCATGTGCCATTTCGAGGCTGTGATACGTCCAGATTGTTTATGGGTTAATGGTTTGAAATGGGTGGAAGAAGACAATAAAGGAGAGGAGGGGCGGGGGGCTGCGGTGATGAATGCGGGCGGCTGAGGGTGTCGCTGGGGGTCGCCTGCATTCTTCCACAGAGACAAGAGAGCAACACACGCTTTGATTGGCTTGTGATGTGTGTGCGTTTAGTCTTCCTCCAACACTGAATTTTAAAACTTCAATCCTTAATTTTTATGAAGTTAAAAATGAACAAAAACCTGACACTTGCCAAAAATGTCACTAAATAAAAATTTTACCAATCAGTGTTCAAAACTATCTCCTTATCTTACCCTCATTCACAATGGTAAGTTTATAATAATTTATAATTTGAGCTGTCTGGTTTCCCGGGAAATGTCAGTTTGGCTTCATACATAAAGAAAAGCATGTAACGTAACCTGCAAATGTATGTTTCAAACAGAGGTGGCGCCAGAGAGGCAGACATTAAGGGTTGAAGCTTTAACTATTCAGGTGAAGAACAGACATAATAAAGCTTTGAAATTTATCACACAATCAGTGTAAAAAATCTGATTTAAAAATTGCTCTGACCTTACAGGGGTTTATACACTGTATTCCAATATTTCAGGAGTTTCTGGGGTCACTGGAAAGTGTTATTTATAAGGTAATATGGTACTGAGTGTCTTGCAAGCAGTAATGTTGAGACAGCAACAAGAATGCATTACTGAAATTCATAAGATAATTTAAACGAGGTTCATAAGATCCTCTGAGGGGACAATCACCGTCTATTATACAATAAAATACTCTTAACACAGTCTGACCTCACACAATGTCTTTCGCTTGTGTACATTCAGTCTAATGAGAAAGTCCTAAATAACTGATATCCTCCAATCTCAGACTCATTAGCCCCTCCCACTGGTTCCCACACAGCTCACCGAGTGCAAGTTATGGTGCCAACAGGCTCAGCTTCAGAAAACTGAAGAGAGAAGCGGCACTCTTACCCTGCAAATATACAACCTTACATACCTCACAGAAAAGAATTATGTATATAGCCTCAAAAGTTTCAACACACCTGATAAACACTTGAATGTTTCCCATTATATTAAAGCTGCGAAACAGTTTTGGTTAAAAGTGATCAAAAGTTAAAGATCAGTTAGTGAGTATTTTACACAACAGATCAGTCTCCTTGTCTTACTGACTCACAACAGTAAGTTTATAATAATCAGGGTCAGATTTTCCAGGTAATGTCAGTTTGATTTTATTTGACTTTAAATGTACCTGCAATTGTTTGTTTCAAACAGAGATGGTGACAGAGAGACAAACGTTATGGACTGCAGCTTTAAAAGCCTGATTTTAAGCTATTGCACTGCTTTGATGGCTTTTTCCATATATTTTAAAATCCTACTAATAATAATGAATGAGTAGGTGTGTTTAACTGGTTCTGTATATATGGAAGCGTGTAACATCTGGTCATAAAACGGCACCTGTTCTTCCCTGCTGACTGTAAACAGTTTCTCAGGTAATGAATTAAAGCTCCTTTATTGCCCTCATGAGGAAACTGTCTTGTATTAATAACAGCATTAGATTTATAAATAGAGTCGCAGAGGGAATGCTTATTAAAAATGAATAATAGTGACTATCCATCCGTGAGAAAGGTTAAAGGCTCTGATGACGTTCCTTTAAAAAAGCCCAGCCAGTTCTCAGAAAACTCTCTCGCTCTGTGTCATTCTGTTACAGATAAAACGTTTAATCAGAGTTCTGTAGGCAATTTTAGCACTTATTAAACACACCCACTCGGTCCAAAACTCCACCCCTAGACAAAAGCATGCAGCCCTCAAAGCATTCTGATTGGCTAAACAAACGATCTAAAAAACCTCACTGGGATGAGACACAACTAAACAACTATTCACACAAGACACAAATATATCAAGTGGAAATGGCCTTGGGCTTATTGGAAGCTTTAACAATTAAACAAATAAACAGATGCCCTCAAAAATACTAAACAGGTCTTTTCAAACAAGCTAAACTCTGGATTTACATCTTTTGTAAACCCAGGTTAAGGCCAATTGTAAACCCTGGGTTAAGCACTGTACACATACAATTTTGAAAGTGGTTTAGCATTGTGTTTAACATGTAGGTGGTATAATATAATACCCTATATATATATATTATATTAACTCTGGGTGTAGAATGACAGTAGATTAAAACCTCTAAGTGTAAAAAGCTTTGTATAAATCCCATAAAATGTGCAACAAACAAGCAATATTATATTAATAACAAGACATTTTATAATCCAGTTTCTCTGCCCATGTGGCCAGATTTAAGCCCCTCCCCTTCTTTTCTTCTACACCTACTTCAGCGATTTTCTTCTCTTTTATTGGAGTGCCGTTAGCACACCGCTGCTATTTCTGGCTCTGGATCATACGGGCTTATGTGCTGCCAACCAGAGCAGAACTAAACTGTTTATGCAGCCCCCCCGCCCCTCACCATTAGCAATGACCCAACCGCCAGTCTCTGCTCTCTGAATGCTGAATTTCTGTGTCTTATTTAAATACACACTGAATCTGTTGATCTCTTACACTGATGTTATGTTGCATGAGTGATTATTATAAAAACAGGCTTGATGTATTTATTGACCAGCAGCTTTATAATATCAGAGAGTGATCAATGCATTTTTAACCTACAAAATCACATCATTACAGATTCACAAAAGAAACACTGAACACACAACACAAGAGCTGCTGTCTGAGCTAAACTCTGATTGTGCATGCAGGGCTAAACCGGCCTAAATGCTTCAGTCGAGACACATTCCTTTTGGGACTAGTTTGAAGAGAACAAAAAGTGACAGAGCATCAAGGACAACACATGGTTCACATGAATCATAAGAGGCCATCAGAAAGTGTCAGATCCAGATGTCACAAGTGTGTATCAGCTGTGGCATCCAACTAAAAACACTAGCTGGATAAAAGTCAACAAACACACACTGTGTAAAAATGATGCCATAGAAGAACCATTTCTGGCTGTATGGTTCCATAAAGAACCTTTAACATATCTAGAACCTTTCTGTTCCACAACAGGTTCTTTGTAGTGGAAAAGGTTTTTCAGACTATAAAAAGGTAATAAAGAAATGGTTCCTTAAATAGCCTTGGACTGAATGGTTCTTTGGGGAACCAACAAAGGTTCTTCTATGGCAGCGCTGTAAAAGACCTTCTAAGAACCTTTATTTTTAAGTGCATCAAATACAGAAGAAAGAGCAAAAGGGTTATGATGGTCCGCAGACCTTAGAACAAACAGAGATTTCAGCAGAAATAGAACTCTGTACACACTGAGCTAATCACAGCACGATACACAGAACATCTACTGGAGAGACATTTGGCAGAACACTGGAATCTTAATATTGGACTGATGGAACATCGCAGTCCAATTTAAACAGTGAAACAGTGCAAGTGTTGAGCGGCTAAACGTTACGGACACAGGAAGAGCCAAACGTGGCTTCATCACCGCAAAACAGCCAGCGGATCGCCAACAACACAGACCATATGTACATTAAACCAAAAAATACACATTTGCATTTCCATACACAAATACTATGAAACAAATTAAAGATTTTTTCATCCTGTCTGGTGCAAAGCAGTTGCCAGTAATGGCCCACTCAGCTGAATCTATGCCCACAGTAACTCTCAGCCAATCAGAAGATGAGTGAGGAACAATGAAGCCCATTGTGATGCATGAAGGTTTCTAATGAAGGTTTCAGATCATTGAAAACAAAAGGAAAAAAGCAAACAAGGCAATCGAAGCACAAAGGCGTGTTTGTCGTGTTTGGCTGAAGGGTTTGTAATATACAGGTTCTCATAGTTCACAGGCATCAGAAACTGTGAGCAGTCACCTTCAGAACAGCAATACAGAGCTCGAACCCGAGTCTCTTCAGGGCCTGTCAGTTTACACAGTGCAGATTTTGGTAATGCGGCCCTGAGCAGCTATTTCTAGCCACAGAAGTGAAGCTCAGAATTACCTGAATGGGGAAGTACTGACATTCAAAACTGTTTATAAAGATTACATTTTAAATAACATTATTAAATCACATAAAATTTGAGGAATCTTTAGTTTAAATATAAAATTTACTCTTAATTACCACAGAAACGATTTCAATCTATGGTTTCTTTTGTTTCTGTAAACGTCCGTAGATTAAAACATTTTCAAATGATTAAAAGCAGAAATTTGGATTTTTACAATAAATTCTGACCATTGGCAGAACTGTTACAAAACATAATTCAGCTTTAAAAACAGAAGAAACTGGCCTTTAATATCTGGATAACATAAAACAGATACAGCAGTAATAGCTGCTCTGCTGTCCTGCCTCAAAGCCATTAATCAGAGTTATAACTCATGCCAGTCAGAGCAATGCAGGTTAGCACGGGTGAAATGAGATGTTTCACCAGGTTATCTGGTAAAGCAGACAGTGAAGCAGAGGAGACAGTATCATGCGTCTGTCCTCTCTCCACCCATCCTCACCTCCACATCAGTGAACCACTGGCCTACTTTCACAGCCTCCATATTTAATGAGCTTCTTCACCAGCTGCCCTGGAGCTCACCAGACAACACTGTCACAGCCAGAAGAAAAGGACCAGGAGAACACAGAGTAATTGTCATAAATATTGAAAGACTGCTGGTCCAGCGGCCTTCTAAAATTCCAACATCTGGTTCCCGCTCCAGATCCCCGAGACGGCGCACCACAATTTTCAAATTTATGCGCCAAAATAAGATTCCGAGGCGGATGACACTTGGAAAAGGTGTCACAGAACAGACATCTGAACCTCATATATGAAGAAATATGTCTGACCTTCAGTTCTCCAGATGTCTGGAATACCTAAATTTCATGGTCTTATTTATTCTAGATTTAAGAACCCAACTAACACGTCTTAGGAATCAACAAAAACAGATTCACACCCACATGCATCAAATACCCAGCTTACAATGTTTTAATATTTTTTAGGCACTGTATTTACATTAATGCTTTTTTTGTAAGAAAGTTATTGAAACTTTAATTCTGTTTACTCACTAATCATCAACCACAAAAAATTTTTTTGATATAATATATATAACATTCAGAAAATGTTCTACTAACATTATTGCAAGAACGTTTTTATTACTTGAAATTTTAGAGAAGCCAACGTTCTGAGAACATTTCTTGGGTAGTCACAGCAAAAGGTCTGTGAGCTTCTCTGCAGAAGTTGAGACCCCAACACAGAACTGTATCATTAACAAACCCACCCACAAAATCATCCACAAAGTCCCTCAAAGTCCTTCAGTTCAGGTGACACACACCTGCTCTTAGTGTTTTTTCATGTAAACAAACGGATAATATATCTACATAATAGGTGCACTTTTTTCTCAAAAATCAATAGTAACTTTATACATGTATATGCAGACTTCAGTCTGTGGTCTAGAACAGTTATTTAATTCTATATAATACTGATTTTTCATGGTAGAGATCACATGCCCAATAACATCTTGCAATAACTTATATAAATATATACAGACATAAACATGCAGTCAGTTAATGCATCTCTAAACGCTTCAAATCGTCATAATGTGAGAAATAACAGGTTACCTGTGCGCTTCATTCACCTGCTCAACACAACGACAGGAAGTGACGTGTGAAGGTTAAGATTCATTCAGGATGAAAGATTCATTCAGACGATATTAACATCATGTCAGAGTTAAAAACAATGATTCTCAGCAACTTATAAACAACAAGTGAATTAACTTTTGAAATCATGAACAACACGTTTAAATGTATTTTAAAATATGTGGATTGATGTCCTGCAGGTGTAAATCTGAAATATTTAATCGGCTCTTTCTCACGAGAGAATCGCCGATTTGTGAACAAATCATTCAGACAGATTTGAATCGACTAATTCAAAAGAATCGACTCACAACTGATTCATTCATTGTTCATCATCGTGTCAACACGACGGTCTTAAATTATAACAATAAACCTGCATGTGGGCTAATGTACATTTAAAACCAAAGTACATTTATTTAGTGCATTAAAAGACTACATTTGAAACAATATCTTATGGTTAATGTATAATGTATTCTGTTATGGGGCTTGACTGAATGAATAAGATAATATATACACAAAAGTTTTATTATATTAAAACTGCATCTGAGTGCTTTAAGGGGAAACAAACACTCACAAGCAGAGAAATATTGTGACAAAATATGTGTATTTAATTTACCAAAGACTCGCCCTTGAAGGACTGCAGCTCTGGGACTTATCACATTTCTGCATTGTGCCCTTGAAACGTTACTTAGTCTTAAATGTTTCCGATGGATTATGACTGTAATAGATTCATTCTGTGTTCAAATGAAATCATACTGTCATGGTCATCACTGAATCTGCACCCACAGAACTCAGAAAAACGTTTAATCAATGTTTTATCAATCAAGTTCATCACTCCTTGTGTATTTGTCTAATCTGATAATGCTGTCAGCTACTAATAAGTGTGTACTACTCTCAGCTTTGTTTCACACAGAATTTGTTTCACAATTCTATTTTAATTCTATACCTGACAGCTATACCATGTTTTTTTAATGTATAGTCTGAAAGCTACTTTCTTTATGAGCTGTCATGGCAACAAGAGTGAAAAACCATATCAGGACACCAAAAGTTCATAGTTTTTATTCTGGCTCACACAAGCAGGATGTCAAATGACCATGACACAAACACAGAGGAGCCCTAATTAACAGCTTGTTAACAAGCCTGTGGCACTGTCCCAAATTTGCTCTTTTTTATTTTTGTTAAGAGAGTCAGACTTGTAACCAGAAGGTCTTCGGTTCGATTCCCAATGCCAGCAGGAAACAACTAAAGTGTTCTTAAGCAAGACAACTAACCCTCAATTGCCCCCCCGGCTCCACAGTTCTGCACACAGCTCCGGGTGTGTGTTAACTCACCGCTCTAATGTGAGTGCACCACCTGGATGGGTTAAATTCAGAGGACAAATTATGTCTCTTCACTTTATATCAAATCACAAATTTTTGGACGCGTCTCAGACTTGGCAAAAAAACTTGGATCTGTTAGAACAAGGTTCAGATTAAGACGGCTCACACATGAACTCAGTGACCCTTCGGCTGCGCTGCAGGTCATGAACACAGAGCTCACACTGTGGTACACAATACATGCTGATTAGGGGTGTAATTAATTTTGTGCTACAAAGACAGTCGCAGTTCTGTTTGACTGCAGAGGGCGGCTACCGTCTCCGACAATCGTGACAGTAATTCTGGAGGTGATGGAGTCTCCGTTTCAACAGAGCCTTTGCTTGAACGCTCCATCTTTAAAGCACAAAACAGCCCCTCCTCTACAGCTACTCTTCATGCAGAACCATGAGAACTGTTGCCATGGAAACGTCCTCAGTTTGTGCGGGTGCGTCTGTCAAGCACCAAACAGAAGCGATGGTTAGAAAACAGGGAAAGAGTTTCTTATATTCGATCGAGAACACACACACACAGCAACTGTTTCTGGCAGCTCAGAAGGTCGTACCATCTGCACATCACACACACAGACTGTCAATGTTTGTTGTTTTAATTCAAAGTCTTCAGATTTTGGGTTTGTGCAGCCCTGCAGGGAACTCAGCACAGCAATCAAACTCACAGTACAGAAGCTGTTCAAGTAACACTACACATTTAATCTTCTGTATTATAACTGCAGGTCTCTCACTGTAAACACATTTCTCAATGTACACATGACAGGTTTATATTCAGCATATATCAGTCTGGGTGAATCAAACTCATCACCTTTGCATTGTTTTACCAGTTCTGTTCCACAGACCATTTTATCTTTAACAGCTAAACAGCTAACCAAGAATGTTTCCATAACATTTTAGACATTGCATTAATGTTATTGCTTGGTTATTGGAAGATTATTCAAACTTATATAATGTTTTTTAAATGTTCCACTAACAATTTAAGAATATTTTTGATAACATAAAAAAAGTTCTACCAACGTTACCAAATTTTATAGAACGTAAGCCAATGTTCTGAGAACGTTCCCTGTTAGCTGGGGAACACACTACTGGCTACCTATTTGTATTCTGCAGTATTCTGCACTAGTGTTAGTGTATTACATATTTATATTTATGCAGTATATACAGTGATAACTATCTGTACATAACCCTCCCACTTACATCTCGATGCACATTCAATTCTTTTTAATTCCACATAATTCTATGTTGAATTTCTCTTTTCATGTCCTTGTGTTATGTATGTATGTTGTATATTTGTGTATATATGTATGTAAGTACTCATACGTGTGTCCGGAAACCAAAACAAGTTCCTTGTGTATCAAATAAATCTGATTCTGATAAGCCACATGAACATTAACTGACAAACTGAGTCCCATGTTGTTTTTGAGTGATTGACCAATAAACACATTTAAGCTGTAGATGAACCAGGTTCTGCAGCAGTCATGACGTAACCTGCGTCCTCCCAGCGGCGTGATGAAGATGCACAAGCACCGTCTCCTTTATTCACACCTCTCTGCATCCGCCGCCATGGTAACGGGAGGATGAGGACCAGCGGCGGAACACGTAAAAGATGAGCGAGGAGGACAGACGAGTGGAGGCAAGAAACACTGAAAGAATGAAGCTAGAGAGGAAAAAACAGCCAAAGAACTTATTAGACTTAAAGAAGAGAGATGATGAGTGAAAATAAAGGTTCCTCAGCTCATCTCAGCAGGAACAGCAGCACGGATGAAGCTCAGATGAAAAGATGTTAATTATGTAACATCTGAACTAGTGGATAACCAATATGTAAATTAGGTATAATTGAAATTCAAATTGACTCATTTTCTTTCCCAGTGTGCATTCCTGGTTACATCACTAATCTGAACCATACATTAATTTAAAACACAATTAATAAATGTATACATAAATACAATATAAAAAACTGCATTTTTGGCCTCTTTCCTCCAGCCACTTATATGAAACAACTAAAAGCATATAAACAAAAGTGTCACACCTTCAACAAATAGGAAACTGTGTCGTGTTTATTTTGACATCAGGATGAAGGTTCTGCTGTAAGACTGTAGGACAGGATCCTGTGTTTGTTAGTGGAGGTGTTTTAATGTGTCCTGAAATCACGGGGCGGTTTGATGTCCCTCAAGCGTGATTTTATGAGCTGGACCTCATCTGGCGTCATTACACCAAATGGAAATAAAAGCTGTAAATTTTAATATCCACATGGAGACAGTGAGGTGCTGGAGGTCTGGAGTATAATCTCCATGTGAAAACACTTTAAATAATCACAGTTTACCTGTAAAACAGTAATAGGTAACATCTGACAGTCATTATTTGCTCTACCTGTAAAATGCACCCAAAATGAACCCATTGGCTGTTCTGCAAAATGATTGGATTAACTAAACTGACTATTTTTTCAATAGTCTGTTTGCATTTGAAGTCATTGTTTCAGAACTAGTCTTAATAAACTACACAGCCCAGAATCTCATCTGCACAATCATACATTGACATTCTATATTAATTCACCAAGCTGGTAGTTGCCAAGCAACTACAAACAGCCTACAGTTAGACCTCTTTCTGATGGCTAATAAACTCACTGCTCTAAACATTTATTCTTTATCATGTTAAAATCACTGTAACATCCAGTGGGGACTTAAAACAATCACAACATTTTAAACAACCATTTTAAGTACCACACTTCCATGCAAATTATTCTGGTTAACATTATGACGGTTATATTTTCTGTGTGCTTTTCCCCTTCAGAGTAGTATTTGTATTTAAAGGGCATTTGGACTTCTGCATTCTTCTGTCTGAATGACATTATATATTGAAGATTATATCAAGAGTCACAGATTTTTCTTAACTCCAAATGGACTCAAATTTTCAGATTATTGTCATGTGAATAATTTTTATGAAGCCTCTCAAGAACAAATTCAGGTCATATTTCATCTGCCCAAAAATAATTAAAATTAATAATTAAATCCTATTTTTGTCAGTTGTTTGACCGGGACATCAACATTACAACCACTGATAATTAAAAACATGAACTGCATTAGTTGCTTTTACTGTTTTACTAAGAGTTACTGTTACTTGTTTTTAACCATTTACTGATGGATAATCTCAGAGAATAATGGGAATTGCAAAAACAAGTGACACATACAAAGAATTTGGTGAAAAAAAGCAAATGCAAAGAAAATGTTAGAAAAAAAGGGTTTAATTTTCTTTATGCAAAATATTTTTTCTTTTCTTTATGGGGTGAAAGTATTTTGTTCCACAAATCCCAATATTCAGATTCCTAAACATTTATTATCAAAGCAAAGCAAATAAAACTGATGAAAGCGCTAAAACTGAAACAGAAAAGCAGTCGTACAAAAACAAAAACCCACTTTATTTGACAGTGTTCAGGTCTCAGTATCAATGTGCCGGGAAAAAATAAAGAAAGCTACAAACATCCAAGAACAGAGATAACAGTCTACACAAACTTTATTTAAAAATACATTACCATAAAATAAAAACAATAAAAGATATATATTGAGCATCAGGGCCGGGAATCACCTCAGACTTCTGTGATATACAGTCTGGAAAGTTCTGGAAGAGGAAACGTGTGAATCTGTGTGTGTGTGTATAGTGGGGTGGGCTATGATGAGGGGGCTCGGTTCACCTGAGGAGGAAGAGGACGACAGCCTCCACACAGCAGTAATGCAGCAGTCACATGGGCACGCACAAGAGAGAAATAACAGCCATAGGAAGAGAGAGAGAGACAGAAAGAGGTAGTAAAGTGGGGAGGTAGAGCGAGGCAGGGCAGCTACTCTGTCAGCACCTAAAAGAGGAGCACAAAGGGGCAGCTACACCTACAACAAGCAAAGTTCCTCCAACATCTCAGAGTGAAACCATATTCTCCTCCATTATCAATCTGACCAATGGAGTGTGTCACATGGGTGAGTTTGTCTGAAGCCAATAAGAGGTTCATGCGTGTGTGGGTACATCTCTAAAAACAACAGCTTGGGCCGTGTGCTCTGGGGGTAATACAGTACTGCAGCCAGGAAGATGAAGAACTTTACTGGGACAGTGTCAATGACCAACCAGAGCACCATAAAAAACAGGCATTTCAACACACGGTGCGGATTGAATGAGACAGTAAATTGCACCGGTGAGGTAGATTCTTAGCGAGGTGAGGGTGTAAATACTAAAGGAAGCTCAAGAAAGCCACTGGGAACCGCGTTGGAATCAATACGGAACCGCAAACACGTGGCAGTGGAGAGATTCTGGTTCTCCACGCACCGCAGGCTCACGGGGCGAGTCGGGCTGCTGACTGGCTCATAACTACAGTGTGTTTCCAAGAGGGAGCCGGACCACAGCAGGGCTTGTGCTCTCTCTCTGGTCTGAGGGTTTAGCTTACATGAATCAACACAATATACACATATTATTCTATCAGTCACATTACGAGAGGAAGCCAGAAAACAGCAGGTGTTTCTCCAGAACACAGAAGCCTGTGAGTGTTAGCAGCACAATCTTAAACTTCACAGGAGAAACAGTAGCTGACAGTGTTACTAGCCAAGAGATCAAAAACAGCAGCTCTCCTGGACTTTGTGCCTGAGCATGAGGATGTTTTCGGGTGAGAAGGTAAGTGAGCTCAGGGAGGGAGGAGCTTTAGAGATGACCCACCAATCAGAAAGCCAATTGAGGGAGGGAGATAAGGGCAGGTGTCAGAGGAACCTGAATTACTTTGGATTTAAAGAGACAGTTCACCCAAAATGAAAATTCTTCCATCACTTACTCACCCTCATGTCATTCCTGTGACTTTAGCTTCTGTGAAACACAAAAAATGGTATTTTGATGGGTGCAGCTGTTGTTTGGTTTCCCAAGTTCTTTAAATGATCTTGAATCATTTCCCAAGTTCTTTTGTGTTCCTCAGAAACAAAAAGTCATACAGGTTTTGAATGATGATGGTGAATAAATAAATTATTTTGGGTGAACTGTCCCTTTAAGAAGTAAAAGTCTAATGAGTGACTGTATGTGTGTGGTTGTGTAAGTGTGTGCAAGGAAGGATGGGGGGGATATTTCAGTTTTCAGCAGCACGAGGAGGAGGAGCAGACACTGGAGGTCCCACTGGACCAGGAGGCATCCCATCAGGCTGTGCAGTATGAGGTGGAGGACCTGGATCTGTAATGAGCACAAAAACACAGCATTGATATATAACATAACTATGCTAGACATGGAAATGCAAGGACAGACTGAAATGGGACGGACACTCACACATGCCGTTGGGTGGTCCAGGGTGTCGATGTCCCATCATGGGGGGCATGCCACCCTGTGGGGGGCCAACGGTAGGAGGTACAGGCATCATCCGGCCTGGCATAGGCTGACCTGGTCCAACCATTGGTCCTGTAGCAAACAAGAGATGCTTGAGATGTTCTGATGCTCTACATACAGATACAAGTCCAAACACAAGCATGACAGTGACAACCTCAGAGACTATCAGAGTGACTTCTGACCTGTCTGAGGGCCGTGGTGTGGACCCATGCTGTGGTGCATGGGCGGATATCCTGGACCGGGATGTCCTGGGTGTCCGGGATGTCCTGGGTGTCCAGGGTGCATGCCGGGAGGTGGGCCGTGCGGAGGAGGTCCGCCATGCGAGGGAGGTGGGCCATGTGCAGGAGGTCCACCGTGTGCAGAAGGTGGGCCGCCGTGTGGAGGAGGTCCATGATGTCCTGCTGCGTTCTGCTGCGCGGCTGCGGCAGCTGCTTGCTGCTCCATCTGCTGACGTGCCTTCATCTCCGCATACTTCAGCTGCTCCATGTGGAACGCCTGTCGCTCCGTCAGGAGCTGCTGCCTCTGAAGCTCCAGCTGAAGACACACAGAAACATTCAACTGTTACACACGCCTGTTCAGTCAGACTGATGCACAAACAGAAAACTAATTCATGAAGACCACACGTTTCTAACTGTTTCAAAATGAAAACAAAATAGATCTGATAGAAACTAAAACATACTGAGAACAAAATAAAATATTAAAAAAACTGAACTAAATAATTTGAAATTTAAAACAAAGCCAAAATTAATAACTTGCTGCACAGTGCTGATGTGTTCAAGTTAAATCTTTAGGACAGAATGATCAGATTTTGAAAGATTCTGTTTGACTGTGTGTCGTGTCAACATCTGGTTTGTTAAGCTCCAAAAGCAGAATGTTTGTAAATCAGAATAAATTCAGTGATGTGTGGACACTGGGGAAATAAAGATGCCACTGTGCCGGGCTGTGTAAAGACATCCTTCATGCACTATTTACTGGGTTACTATCTTCAGCTACATTTGCTTCAGCATTCTGTGGAGGCTTTTGTGAAGAGCGCCCCTGGTGGGCAGATACAGAACAACTGGATTCAAATGAACAGCACAAAACTCAAAAGATTGTATTTACAATCAATTTTATAAGCAAGACTGTTCAGCAGCCGATGATCATTTGTTTCCCAGAATGCTCTTCTCTTTACTCCATTAAAACTGGATCACAATGAGGTGTCACACAGAAACTACAGCTAATTGCCAAAAAGGCAAACTGACTTTCCCCGGAAATCTAACCTGCACGTTTAAATTATAAATCATCATTATACCCTGATTCACTGTGGAAAGTGTAAGATAAGGTGTTGCTTCTATAGATCAGTGTAGTACATTTATTATTATAGTGAAACAGGACCCCGGCATGATGTTCAGAGACACTCACAGCTTCTTTCTCCCGGTCCATGATGGTCTCCAGCTCCTCAAAGTGTCTGAGTTTGATCTCCAGCTTCTTCATCTGAGTCTCCACCAGCAGAGCCACCAGAGACTTGATCTTCCTCTCCTCCACAGCAGCCAGATGCTGAGAGAGAGAGAGAGAGAGAGAGAGAGAGAGAGAGAGAGAGAGAGAGAGNTGAGAGAGAGAGAGAGAGAGAGAGAGAGAGAGAGAGAGAGAAAGAGAGAAAGAGAGAGAGAGAGAGAGACGCTGCATGAGATGAATTTAACTGCCATGATTAAAACAGATCACAAACAGCTTCATAAAACTCACAAAAGGAAGAAATCAAAGTCCCACAATATCAGCTCAAATCCCGGTGGAGTCTGAGCCGCTCTCTGATTGGACGCCTCACCTTTGCTTTGGTCGCAGCGGATGCGAGAGCGGCCGCAGCAGCGGTGGCGATGTTGCCCTCCTCCATGTCCAGCTCCAGCTTCTTAACCTCTGCCTGCTGCTCCTCCTCTCCCTCCTTCTCCTCCTCTGTGCTCTCCATCGCCTCCTCTTTGTCTTTCTCTGAAACATAATGAACATCATTTCAGCTTAAAGCTGAAACCTGTAACTCTGCCTCTCTACTGCCACCTCTGTTTAAAACATTAATTACAAGTTACTTCAGGAGTTACTTTTCATTACATTTGACATTTCTTGGGAAATCGGACATGACAGCTTCAACTATAAATCATTATTATAAACTTTTAGATATTATAAAGTTTATATATTACTTTGCTCAGTAACTACTTTTGTTCAAAAAGATACAGATTGCAGCTTTAAATGTTCATAAGATGTATGAATTGTAAAGAATTACAGGTTCAAATACTCATCACCTGGATAAGCACCACAACTCAACGTGTTGAAGCATTCATACAATGCAGTAAACCATACCAAGCCACCAGACATTATAATACTGAACATAACATTCATCAGATGTCAGTGTTCTGAGAGTTCAGGTTCTTTCAGAAGAACTGAAAGCGGAGAAGCTGTGAGAATCTCCAGCAGATTCAGCTGTTGGCTTGTGTACCTGCTGTCTTTGTGTCTGGAGCTTCACTCTCCTCCTTCTCCTGCGTCTCAGACTTCTCCGTTGTCTCGCTCTTTTCTTTCTCTCCCTCTACCGGTTTCTCCGCAGACTCGCTGGGCTTCTCCGCTTCATCTTTTGACTCCGCCTGAGACGAGACAGGAAACGACAGGAAGTTAGAAATCTTGTGCCATGTTAATTAGTTTCAAGTGACTGTATGTAAAATAAATACAACTAGAATCACAAGTCATGGTGCTTAAATGTGTTTTAGTAAATGACATCCGGCTACTGAGGGGGGCGGAGCTAACACTGACCTTGTCAGGCTGCTGCGAATCAGAGTCTGTGTCCATCTTCTCAGTTTCTGTCGTCTCTGTGAGAGGAAACATACAGTGATTAGAACACACGGCAGATGGTTGCGAACGCCACACGATTTACAAATTGGCCACACATGATGCTGCAGTAAACGCAGTTACAGTCAGCTGGACACAGACAGCTCAACAATCAGACTGTTATCACAGCTCAGCCCGAGATCACACTGTGCCGGTTCTGTGCCGACCCAACATACTGTGAATTATGAAGCACCTGACAGTGCAGGAAACTAACAGCCGTTAGATGACACAACAGCATGACATCACGCAGCCAGTATGACCTCATGAACAAACACAGCAGAACAGCTGAAACAACTACACACATATGAATAACACAAAAACAAATGCTCAAGTGAACTGCTGTGTTTTGGAGCCTTTGGTGATAGTGTGTGTGTGTGTGTGTGTGTGTAAAAGCCAACACTGACACACCATGTCACACTGTCACACTTTACTGACCCAGTTTCCACCCTCCCATGTCTGCAATGAGCAACCGCTGAATTCAGATGCACAATTTTAATGCTGGAGGGTCTCAATGTTTCTTTATATTAGCCTCATCTTTACATTTTACACAGAAGTGTGTGTGAGGGGGATTTAAAGCTTCTTTCATTTATCCTAAAGCATTTTCTAGATCCTGACAAGCCCATCCACAGCTGACGGGGGTCACTGAGTTCTTCACAAGCCCACTAATGTACTGATCTGATGCCACCTGGTGGAAGCCGCTGGAATTACACAACGGTGGCCAATAGCTCAACATGTTATTCAAGACAATTGTTTTGTTTGTTTTTTTGTAGAAGGGTCTGTTGCCATGACTTTACTAGCAGTGTAAATCTTCTACATTTCTCCTTGTATTTCACAATAGCAGTTGACAGAGACGGTTATGATAAGTCACATTTAGGTAAACTGTTACCAGTCTTCTCCGGTTCCTCAGGGGCTGTGCCAGCAATACCGCTGCTCTCCAGACCAAACGCAGGATCCACCTTCCCTGTGCTGCGTGCCGCTTCCTGAACCTTCTTCACGTGAGCCTCCACCAGCTCTGTGGGCACCTCCTCACGCACACGAGAGAACTCCTCTACAAACACAAACACCCACATTAAAACACAGGCATCTACAACGAACCTCAATGTTGGTCAATGATGACTGGCATCAGCCAAAACGAGCACCAATAGAAATCTGCTTAGATGTTTGAGAAAGTTCAAACACCGGTGAGACGCTCATACCCAGAGCAGCTCTGGCGGCAGCTGCTGCCACACGCGGGTCGACCACCGAGGCCAGGAATGCGACGGTGCTCATGACGGGGTTTCCTGATTGGCTGAAGGGGATGGGCTGGTAGGCCAGAGGTCCGAGTGAAGCTTCAGAACTCTCCAGGTATGGATCCTCGATCGGCAAACGCAGGAAATGCAAGATGCACTCGTCCTGCGTCCGGCTGCCCACGTGCTCCGAAACTTTATTCCAGTCATCCTTGTACATCTCCAGAGCCTGGAAAAACCAGCACGAGTTTAATGTAAGACTAGTCTGTTCAAACAGGGAAAGCCGAGAAGATGGTAGTGCTGAAGATCTCACCTCCAACAGAAGTAAAGTTTCTTGCTCGGTCCAATCTCGGCCACCAGCGGCTGCTTTACCCTGTACAGCAAACAGAGCAAACGGCCACATCATGAATGAGGGAAGACAGAAATAAACATCACAGCAGATCAGGAGCCACTTGCCTTGAGATTCTTCTTTGTGTAGATATCTGAACGCAGACCAAAGTTCTGCAGGTCGGTTGGCTTGTCTTTGTCCTTTTCAGGGAAGTTCAGCATCTGCTGGGCGGGTGGAACCTGGAAAAAATGGCAAACTTTACAATACTGTTGAGATTCAAACTGGTAGTGCACAGAGCTAGCAACATAAGTCATGGGTTTGAATCCCAGCAAACATGAATGAATCAAATGCATTTTTACTACAAATTTCAAATGCATAAAGGTAATGAAACACACTCTATAGAAATCAATCAGCCTCACCTGTGGGGGGCGGTGGTGCAGGGGTACCAAACCAGAGGGAGTATCAGCCAGTACGTTGAAATGTGGGGTTGGTGGTGGTCCCATGGGGAGGGGTCGACTCTCCGCATCCACCTGGTAGTTCACCAGCCCCCACTGTTCCAGAAAAGCATGAGCCCTGTGAAAAACAGACACATTAATACACAAACACTAACTACACAACACACAAACCATAAACGAGGTCTTACCTCATGACTGCACACACATCTCCAGTGAGGTTCCTCCTGCAGGAGGTGGAGGTCAGATACTCCTGAGGATTCAGCCGGTACGTGTCGATCATGAAGTTACGGTAAGCCAGATATCTAAAGAAGATTTCATTAATAAAACAAACAGTCGGGACAGTTATAAACATCATCATGTGATTAATCACACTTACATCTCTGGAGTCTTAGATTTGTTTTTGCCATTGAAGAACTCTGGCAGAGCACGTCTCTCGATTTCATGAATACTGCAAGAGAAAGTCACACAGCAGAACTCACACGGTTACAACAAAGATGCCAAAGCAGGTCAAGTAAACAGCCAGGTAAGAAATCAAGACAGCATTCGCTTCTTCATTGCAAACAAGCAGCATCAGA